>VZQC01001793.1:1111631-1178415 GCA_009823505.1 Rhizomys pruinosus | reverse complement strand
ATTCCGGAGAACTCCAGTTCCAGGGGAATCCGAGACCCTCTTCTGACCTCCGCGGCATTGCACGACACGGGTGCACAGACCTACACGCAAACAGTACATTCATACACAAATAAATAAAATAAAATTAAAAAAAAAAAAAAGAAGTCTTGGTAGCGTCATCAGTCTTACAGTCCACCAGTTTTCACCTGAACTGGTTAAAACAAACATTCTGTCTTTCTGTCAAAGCAGAAGACTATGATTCTTTGCCTGAGCAACTTAGGATCTCTTGAGAACAATGTACATACCCTGGCTCCACCCCAGGGCAGTGAAATCAGAAAGGATGGGACTGAGGCCTGGCCACTGGTATTGCTAAATCTTCATGGAAAAGCAAGCAAAATAAACGGAGGTATGAGGATGGAGGGGGAGGACTGGTGCGAGGGGCTGCCTCAGCACATGCTGCTTCTGCAGAGGCTCTGTGAAAGGAACAAGTCGACTCTCCTATTTCGATAAAGAGCCGTCTGTGTAGATATCACCATACCCCTGCCCCCGCAGGTTCCTTCCCTTCCCAGTCTTGCTTGGTCAACTCTTCCTCCAGCTTTGTGCAATTGTATGCAATGCTTCAGCTTCCTTCCAATAAATTCCCCATTTTCGCTGAAGCTGGCCAGGGGAGATTTCCATCGAAACTCAAAGAACCTCTCTTGGCACACACATCATTCATTTAAATTAGTCTCGGTTTACACTGTCACACTGGACAAATGCAGAACTTCAAGTTAAGAGACCTGGGAGAACCTCCAGAGCCTGGCCACCAAGAGCCCCAAGCACATCCTAACGCCCAGGCCTTCATCTTTTCACCTGTCAGATGGACGGGCCGCACCAACACCCATCCTTTCCAGCTCAGATTCTCTGGATCTCTGGATCTGGGGTAGTTTTTACTCCCTGGACACAGTATCACATAGAAGTGTAGACAACCTGCAGGACAGGATGCCATGACCTCACATTGAGGAGGGCAGCCCTGAGAGGCTGTAGAAATTCCTTGCCTCCCTTCTTGCCAGTCTGTGCCACTACTCATAGTTCTGGAGGTTAAGTAAGAGGTCACTGCGAGCTCACATCTCCTCAAAGGTTTTTTGCTGCCAGGGTTCCAAGGTAGTTAAAAAAAAAGAGGGTGAGCTGGGCATGGTAGCACAGGCCTTAAATCCCTGAACTCAGGAGGCAGAGAAGAGGAGATCTCTGTGAGATCAAGGCCAGCCTGGTCTACATAGTGAGTTCCAGGCCAGTTGGGGTTACAGGGAAACCCTGCTTCAAAAAGACCAAAACAAACAAGCAACAACAAAAAGAAAACCAGACAATAAGACAGGGAGCACACGTAAATCTCAGTCTGTCTTCTCTCTCTCTCTCTGCACCAGGATTCAATAATGGGAGTTCAACCCCTTTAATCTAATCTAATCCTGTCCACCTCCCCAAGGCTCCACCTCTAAATACCAGGTAGGTAAACTTTACCCTCTTCATACATCACAGCAGAGATCAAATGCCAGCACATGAACCCTTGAGGGCACACCCCAGCCACATCCAGACCACAGCACACACGAAGCACAAGGCAGTACTTCCATGTGGTTCACCATCCCCATGCATCTCTAGGATGGAGCCAACAGAGGTCACCAGTCTCCTCGCCCAGCTCCGAGGCGTTGTCAGATTCAGTGCATGAGGAGGGATTTATCTCTTCCTCCACATCTGGCACTTGGGGTTCACTGACAAAGACAGGATACCCATCTGGAGAGACTGTCCCAGTGTTGCAGACTGCACTGCTACCATCAGATGTAAATACACGTCATCATGGGCAGGATCTGCACACACCCTTCCAGAACCCATGTTTACAAAAACTAGGCAAAATCTTTCAAAATTACCCAAAGTGCTAACCTGACAAAGTCCAGAAGTAGAAGGTTTAACGTTAAAAGGAGCCTTTAATGCTCTATTTTAAAGTCAAAAACAGGAAAATTCCATAGTACAGAGTCTGAAACACAGCTCACCAGCTCCCAATTGAACATTAAAAACATTAACATTGCCGGGCGTGGTGGCACATGCCTTTAATCCTAGCACTTAGGAGGCAGAGGCAGGTGGATCTCTGTGAGTTCAAGGCCAGCCTGGTCTACATAGTGAGCTCCAGGCCAGCTGGGGCTAAAGGGAGACCCTGTCTCAAAGAAAAGGCAAAAAAAAAAAACAAAAAAAAAAAACCCAAACCCATTAACATTGAATGCATTCAATATTCTCCCTCTTTTCCATCAAAAACACATAACAAAAATCCATTTCTTTAATCCCTTTCCCCCCCAAAAACCTTTTTTATCCAATGAGCAAATCAATAATTGTTTTCTGTTATTTTTGTTAACAGAACTATCACAAGTGATTGCGTCCACAGAGTTCTATATCTTACTGAACCTAAAACCACCTATCATTGTGTCATTATTTTGTGTATCATTTTGTGTATATTTAAAGAATGTTGCTCTTTAAGATATTATGGTATTATTAGAGGGAGTCTAGAGGTATTAAAAATACTCAGGGCTAGAGAGATGGCTCAGAGGTTAAGAGCACTAGCCGCTGTTGCAGAGGACCCAGGCTTGATTCCCAGCACCCATATGGCAGATAACAACCATCTGTAATTCCAGTTCCAGGGGAATCCAACACCCCTCTTCTGACCTCCAAGGGCATTGTGCAACAAAGGTACATTTACACACATGCAGGTAATACAGTCATACACATAAAACATAATAATAATGATAATTTAAAAAATATTCCTGTCAGGAAACATGATCATTCACACTTGTAATCCCAACATTCAGGAGGCCGAGGCAGGGGGATTACCATAAGTCTGAGGCTAACCTGGTCTACATAGTAAGTTTCAGGCCAGCCAGTGTGATATAGCAAAACCATGTCTCAAAAAGAAAAAAAAAAACAAAACAAAATACTCATGTCTGAGAGCTTGTGATGTACAGTAAATATGTGTGTACCTGATTTTCATTGAGTTTAGATATCATAATCTTTTTTATACTTTTTTTTTTTTTGTCTTTTCGAGACAGGGTCTCCCTGTAGCCCCAGCTGTCCTGGAACTCACTATGTAGACCAAGCTGGCCTTAAACTCACAAAGATCCACCTGCCTCTGCTTCCCAAGTGCTGGGACCAAAGGCATGTGCCACCACCCCTGGCCATTAAATTAAATTTTAATAGTCTTGAGTAAGAGCAGATCTATCTCTTATCCCATTAAAGGTGAAAGTGAATAGTACTGGAAAAGCCCACCATGTGGCTTATGGGAGTAAATGTCAGCACCTCTGCTCCAGGCTAGACTTGTCTTCCAATCAAACCTGCCCTTGGCTGGGTGCTGTGGAGCATGCCTGCAATCCCTGCACTGGAGAAGCAGAGGCAGGAGCTGGAGAGTTACAAGTTGAGGGCTGTGTAGTAACACCCTGTTCAAAACAAAAACACACATGCTCTAACAGTAGTTGATAGCATTTCAACATTGCTACGTGCTTAGTACTGTGTTGAGCCCTTTACATGGTTTTCTCATTCTTGCATCAACACTTTCAATGCTATTATTATCCCCATTTAACAGATGAGAAATCTGAAGCTTAAAGGGGTAAAGCTAGCTTCCCAAAGTGACAGAAGCAAGAAGCAATAAAAAGAATGGGAGGCTGCTCTTGGGTAAACACCACTGGCACTTCAGTGAGTGTGGCCAAAACTAACCTCGGATTCCATCTGCCAGGCCTCCGGTGGAAACAAGGGACTACACGTGGGAGGCCGGGGCTGATGGGGCAGAAAAACATAATTTTGGAAGTACACTGCATGGAGGTAGTAGGAGCAGAAAGGACTCTTCCCAGAGTACACCTGGTGACGGTGGCGAGGACAAACCTCTATGCCAGAAACCAATGGTACAAGCCCCTGTTTGGTGAGCCCAATGTAGAGGCTGGGAAGACCAGCAGTCATCCAGATCAGAGAACCCACAATTCGGGGGGCCTGTCTGCATGCAAGTTCTCAGTCCCCAACCCCCAGTCTCGGCAAACCCTCCAAGGGATTTTGAGGCTGACTCAAACTCAATTTATACGCCCTTAATTTACAGGGAAAACAGGAGGCCCAGAGTTCAGCCACAGGGACTCTGAAGTCTAAAAAACGGAACTGCGGACTTTAAGGACTGCATGTAGGATCTTGAACTGCTCGGTTCTCATTTCGCAGTAATATCCATTTTACAAAAATACAAATTTAATAAAACATTTAAACAAACTGTAGTTGCTATAACTGAACCCAGAGACCAGAGGCTCAATAGCCAGGACAATAGTGTGCTAGCTTGCAAGACTTCAAGCAAAGAAAGAGAAGAGCCACTCTTCAAGCCCTGAGACTGGGCAGATGTACATCGTATGACCAGATGAAACCACAGATAAGAAAGCAGAGTTCCAAAGGAAGAGCAGACAGCTCTGTGACACAGCACAGTCAGTCATGGACCCATGGCTAATCTGATAAGAATTATAAAATGTTGCTTTTTCATCTAACAAAACCATTTGAACTCTCCCATTCTAATTAGCTATAATTAAATTAAGTTACCTATAATTGAAAGTGAGTGAAGGCCAGGCACACAGATGGCTGAGAGTGGACTTCAGGCTTGGCTGACCTCACTCTCTTGCTGTGAGGAAACCTATTTGTAGCCTCACCTCTTCTAGTTCATTTGGAATGTGGCTCCCCTGTTGGACAGTGAGCCAAGGGCTGAGCGAGGAGCTACTTCCTGGGCCTTTCCTAGAGCACCTAAATAGGGACTCTGCCCTCAAGCTGTGTTCCCTCACATCTAGAAAGACAGAGAGGCTGCAGGACAGAGAGAGCCAGGACTAGAACCAGCACAGTGACCCTGCTATTGGAGTCCCACCTGAGCTCCTGGCAAGGAGGCCTGGGGAAAGGCCCCGAGCTTCAAGTGCAAGCAGTGCAGGGTGCAGGTGGCAGAAGGGCTGTAGTCTCACCAGGCTATCACCACAGCTGGTCTCGTGACCTCACATGAGCCCAGGAGTCTGACACTTTCCACTTTACAACCGGTACACTCTGCTGCTCTGCGTCCCCCCCCCCCAATTGATCAAGGTCTCCTAAGCATAGTCATTTTCTTTCTCTCTCTTTTCTTTCTTTCATTCATCCTTTCTTTTCCACTGAAAAGTGGGGTTCAATGCCCTCTTCCCTGGAATCTTTTTTTAATTAAATTTTTGTGTATTTCACACAGAACGTCCCAATCATCTCTCTACCCTTCCCCCATTGGCACCCCCCCAACTGGAATCCATCCGTTCTGTCATCTGTGTCAAGGCCCACTGTGTCAAGCTAGTGGTCCCAGATATTCCTTAGTGCAAGCTCATCCACTGGGGTCTTCAGCCCATCCAGAGTCCCTCCCCTTAAGAAGATCAGCTTTTCCTCAGCCATCAGTAATCAGCTGCCAATAATTCTGTGACTAAGATTTGAGGTTTGCAGCTCATTTCCACAGCTCTGTGCCAGGTTTCTGTCTGCTTGAGTTTGCCTGGGTTTTGTGCACACCTACACCGTTGCTGAAGGCTCATGTGAGCAAGGTCCCAGGAGCCAGTAGGACTCTATTTCCATATGGTTATGTACCTCCTCCCTGGCTCTTACAATCTTTCCAGCCCCTCTTTCTCAATGGTCCCTGAGCCCTGGGTGGGTAGAGTTTAATATAAGTCCTGTCCAAGAACTCACACTCTGCAGACCCTTATTCTCTATGCTTTGGCCATTTGTGAGCTTTTGTGTTCCTGTTCCTCTGTTGCGTGAGGGAGCTTGAGAAATGAGAAATGTATCAGTGTTCTCTTCATCCCTTGTTCCACGAACGTAGAGGTGCATCATAGATGTGCCACGTACGCTTGGCCAATTCACAGACAATCTCTGTGTGTGACCAGTTGTGGAAGCATAGTTCTTTCTCAAAGATTTTTTTTCTTTATGTGTATGAGTATACTGTCTGCATGTAGGTTTGTGCACCCATGCCATGCAATGCCATGGAGGTCAGAAGAGGGTGTCGGATTCCCCTGGAACTGGAGTCAAAGACATTTCTCAGCCACCATGTGGGTGCTGGGGATCGAACCCGGGTCCTCTGCAAGAGCAGTTGGCACTCTTAACCGCTAGGCCATCTCTCCAGCCCCAAGAATTTTTTTTTTAATTGTGTGTCTGTGTCCATGTTTGTGCACTTGAGTGAAGGTGCCTGAGGAGGTCAGAGCCACCCCCCTGGAGGGGAGTTACAGGCAACCATTGTGAGCAAAACTCAGATTCTCTGCAAGAGCAGCGCACACTCTTAATGGCTGAGCCATCGTTCCAGCCCTAGTTCTTTCTTTTTAAAATTAGTATGTAAAAACACAAAAATTGTATATATTAATGGGCTGCAATGTGATATTCCAATGCATTCACACATTGTACAATGTCTAAATCAAATAAAAAATATCCTCAAACATTTAATCTTTCTTTATAATAAAAATATCCTTTCTTCTGGTTTTCTGAAATACAGTGAATTAGTGGTGTCTGTCTATCCTCAATCAACTTGATCAAAGCTTAGAAAAATATCTCATCTCATTGGGGCTGAATGATAGCTCACTTACAAGAAGCTGCTTCCAAGCATGCAAGGGAGGGGCGTCCCGGGGACACCCAGCATGGCTCCTGCTTGCTACCTGCATTCCTCACACTGTAAGCATCCTCCTCTTGTCTCAGATGACCCATTTCATATGCCACATCCTTTGTGGAAACTCTCCTCAACCCCAAGGCAACACCACATCCTTCTTCTACACGCTGCTGGCTTATTTAATGTAGCCTGTTCATTTTGTGCCTTATTCCACTAAGCATCTTTGGGAGTCAGGACACTGCCAAGCTTCGGAGAGGTGTTCCACATGCCTAGCAGAACCATTTCATTAATAAAACCATTTTTGTGGATTTATTTCTCCTCTAGCTCCTCAAATTTTAGTTGACATTCAACAATTACAACTTTAACTGTTTTGTTCAAGCCAAGGATATATTTTCCAGTTGAAAAGAATGACCAGGGTATTAATTAAAAACACAGATTCGGATGCTGGGCGTGGTGAACATACCTTTAATCCCAGCAGAGGCAGAGGCAGAGGCAGGTGGATCTCTGTGAGACTGAGGTCAGTCATTCTGGCATACATAGTGAGTTCCAGCCCCAGCAGACCTAAAGAGACCCAGTCTCACAAAACCAAAACAAATGAACAAAAAACAAAGCAGATTCATTCTGAAAGGGCTGAGCCACACCTTCAATCCCAGTCATTGGGAGGCAGAGTCAGGGTGCTCTCTGTAAGTTCGAGGTCTACATAATGAGTTCCAAGCCAGTCATAGAATACATAGTAAAACCCTGTCTCAAAATGGGGCAGGGAGACACATTCCTGGGCCCTGCCAGGAGCAGCTCCTGAACTAGACTGCATATGAGACTGAAATCATGTAGAACGAGTAGAGCAAACAACACAGATAATTCACATGGATTTAAGTGATGGTTAGTCTTCTCTGTCAGGGTGGTAGGATTTAGAATCACCATGGAAACACACCTCTAGGTATGTCTAAGAGGATGTTTCCAGAAAGACTGCACTAAGCAGGGAGAATTCACTATGAATGTGGGCTGCACCGTTCCATGGGCTGGAGCTCCAACATGAATGGCAAAAGCAGAAGCATTCCTCCTTCTCTGTTTCATGACTGTGAGGGGCTGACAGCTCCTTTTCACCACCACCCATGCCCTCCCCACCATCCCATCCCTACCTTGATGTTCTGCATCCCTTCTTAAACTGTAAGCGTAAATCACCTTCCCAGGGCTAGTGAGATAAAGGCACTGTGGGTAAAGGCACTTGTCATCAAGCCTGACATCTGAGTTGAATCACCTGTGTCAGAGTTTATCATCATCTGTGTAGTCCTTTATACACATGTGGTGGACATCCACGTGCTGTTTGTTGTTCTTCCCTCCTTGGGTTAGCTCCAGGCCGCCAGGAATTTTACCCAAGGAAATAGAAAGATAAAGACAGACATATAGGCAGACATACATACACAGACTCAGAGAAGGCCTGAGGGAATAGACTCAATCTTTAATGTTGGAACTCCAGGCTTATATACTAACCCAGGCATGGGCCAGGACATGTACACAAAATTGGGGGCTGGGGCAGGTAACTGGGACGAGGGAACCTCAGGCTAACGTCCGGATCAAAGTTCTTTCCTGAGAGATCAAAGGAGCATCTCAGAGATGTGCCTGCCTCTGGTGCTAGAATTAAAGGCTTGTATCACATGCCCAGCACCCCCCGCTTCTCTAAGGATGCTTTTCCTAGCACTCCGAGCTCTCCCAACTTTTGAGGCTTCCTTTAAACTCCCTGACATCCAGCTGCTAGTCTGTGCCTTGTGTCTGACCTCCACACAGAATCTAAATAGCTTTTTTTTATCCCTTCTTCCCTCCATTTTCCTCCTTCCCATTCTCAGGGAAGCTCCTGAGAATTACAGGTTACCTACCCTGAGGATTTTTCCTTAAAATCTCATAAAATTATACCAAAGCTTCCATTTGAGTCCATTCTAAATTCTTTTATGAATGAGACCTTAGTCTCAGTAGTCCCTGAAAGGGAGCCCCACTTCCCCCTGTATCACATAGACATAAAATAACTAAATGTAATTAAAAATAAACATCCCTCCTCCCCCACTTCAGTTACTTGTTGTCAGGTATTTACTTATAACAATGAAAGAAGTAACTAATACAATATATAAATATTTTTATAGTGCTGGGGATGGAACCTAGGCCTCCATATATGGCAGACAAGCTATTCTATAACCTATGGACAAATCTTATAAGATTCTTATATAATCTTAGATGATCTAGTACTTTGGAAGACAGGAACATACCAACTTTACCAACTCTTTATACTCTGATGTGAACTAACTTTCTTTCTTTTCCTTCCTTCCTTCCTTCCTTCCTTCCTTCCTTCCTTCCTTCCTTCCTTCCTTCCTTCCTTCCTTCCTTCCTTCCTTTCTCTCTCTCTCTCTCTCTCTCTCTCTCTCTCTCTCTCTCTCTCTCTCTCTCTCTCTCTTTCTTTCTTTTCTTCAGAGTAACCCTATAGTCCCAGGGTTAGAATTCACTCTGTAGAACAAGCTAGCCTTGATCTCACAGAGATCCTCTGGGATTAAAGGCATGCACAGCTAGGTCTGGCTATTTGGTAATATTCTTCTTTAAAAGATCTTAACAGAGAAGGTGGAGAAAAGGTGATGACTGTGTCCAGTTGTGATTTTGTTTCGGAACATTTTATCTAGATACAAGAGCATTCTACTTCTAAACCTTGAAATAAAAATATTTATCCAATAAAGTTGCTCGCTCCCACAGGCTGATCTGCCACCAACTATATTTGTAACTTATACTACTAAGTAGCATCAACAAAACTTCTAATGGCTATTTGTAGCTAATTTAAAAGTTTGTTGTATTTATTTTTATTTTATGTGTTTGTTTGCCTATATGTATGTAAATATACCCATGTCATGCAATCCTCATCAAGGCAGAAGGGGTCAGATCCTCTGGAACAGGACTGACTGAGCACTGTTAGCCGCTGTGTTGGTGCTGGTCCTCTACTGGTCCTCCACAAGAGCACCCAGGGTTCTTAAGTGCTGAGGCATCTCTTCAGCCGCATTTATAGCTAATTTTAAGATGACGTCTTTGGGGCTGGAGATGGCTTAGCATTTAAGAGCATATACTGCTCTTACTGGGGATTCAATTTCTGTTCCCAGTACCTACACTGAGTGGCTTACAACCTCTCCAGCTCCAGGAAATCCAACACCTCTGGCCTCTATGGATGCTGCACTTGCGGGAGCGTACACACACACACACACACACACACACACATATGCATGTACACAGGCACACAGATAATTAAAATTAAAATATATTTGAAAAAATTTGTTTTTAATCAGGAAATGTGATTTTGTTTCATTTGGGGGGAGGGGTCTTTTTTTGAGACAAGGTCTCCCTGTAGCCCCAGCTGTCCTGGAACTCACTATGTAAACCAGGCTGGCCTTGAACTCACAGAGATCTGCCTGCCTTTGCCTCCCAAGTGCTAGGATTAAAGGTGTGCACCACCACGCCCAGCAGGAAATATGATTTTATAACTGTTTATGCCCACTTTTTTTTTCCTGTATAACCTGAGGGTTTCTTAATTTGGGATATAATACTTAAATGCAAGCATGGAACAGACCACAATGACTCAAATTTCCACATCTCTACTGGGACATCTACTATACCCCTTAAGTCAGACATGACAAGACAAACCTATCCCTTCCCACCTTCTCCATCTGCTGTCAAACCTAGAAGTCTTCCTGGATCCCTGTTTGCCTCACCTCTCAAATCCAATTCGTCAGCAGTCTTTCCAAAGACTGTAGATGATAACCTCTATCTGACCCTTATCCACAGTTTACAGGGCTCTGCCTTAGCACTGCAGGAATTTCACACCAACAGCAAATAATTTTGTGGTAGAAATATTTCCTCAGTATTGCATAAGACATACTAAAAAGTATTCATTGCTTACCTGAAACTTAAGGACAAGCTGACAGCCTGTATTTTTGTTTTCTCCATAAATCTGGCAACTCCAATCCTGATAAATCTGGCCCCTGCATTCACCACTCAGCTGAACTAATTAAAACCTGCTCCCTACAGCTAGGGTGAAGGTCAGTAGTAGATGGCTCATCTATCATATTTGAGGCCCCAAATTCCATCCCCAGTATCACATCAGAACAAAACTTCTTCACAGCTTTCTTAGAACTTAGAGTATTATTTCAGGTCTTTGCCAAGGCCACTGGGGTCTCTGGATAGAGATGGTTGGAGAAACTGACAGAAGCCAGGCTTGCTTTCCAGCTTCTGTCATCCTCACTTCAGCCACAAAAAGCTTTATTCCTTCTCTACAGACAGTCAGGCTTAGCCCTACCCCCGAGATCTTTGTACTTGCTGTACTTCTGCCTAGAACCTTTTCCTCCTCTGTTTTACAGATCACAGCCCAGAGTTACACAGTCCCCACCACTGGCCTAGTCAAAGCAGCATCCACAACACACAGGCATCCTTTCCTGTTACTTAGTGTGATGATGCTGTCTGTACGTGTCCGGAATCTTCCCTGTCTTGGGAGAACACAAAACTGAATCTGGCATTTAGTCAGTTCTCAAGTTCTCTTTATTAGCTGATAAAAACCAAGTGCCCCATTTATCAATTTCAAATGCAGCAGTCTTCCCCCTTGCATGGTCCACTTGTTCATATGTTCACATTCCTGAGGAACATTTCCTGAACCAAATCCAGACCTCTTTCCAGGATGCAGTGAATGTGCGTTTTCACCTGCTGCAAGGTGCTGCCAACCCTAACAGAAGTGTCATCCTAGTCTGCATAGAGGTGATAGTTAATGCAGGTAGCTACTTGAGTGTGTTATTGTAGTTCAACCGTGCAATTTTTAGAATGAAGTAAAAGCCTGAGAGCCAAGGTGTTCATCTGCATGCTACAGAAAGTATAGGTTCCTCATAGAGCAAGATGGAAATCACAGGCTGCCAGCAGAGGCTCCATAGCTTTAAGTGAGACACTTAATAGCTTTAGTGTGCAAAAAATGCATTAGCATTAAAGGCCAAGGATGAAATGCTGAACGTAGGTTGAAAATGATGTTTAAGTGCAAATTTGGGATAAGTGGTGTAAACAGGTAGGTTCCTAGGAATTGCCACCCATGCACATGTACTTCTATTTTTAGGTCTCAGGCTAAAAATAAACCAAAGGGAAACAAAGGAATAAGAGGCTCATCATCACAGCATAATTAAAAGGCAGTATGACCAGGTCCAGAAGTGTACACTGTATTCCACCATTTATAACCCTCTGTTCTCGTCAGAGTTTTGCAAGTTTTAGTGTCTACATAAGCGAACGCTGGCAGGTGTTTGCTGTAGACATCCAGGCCTTTTTGTCGTTTTTAGATAGGACAGATGACCCCTGGGCAGAGGAGGAAGGGGAAGTGTATGTGACCCTGGTGGATTTTGGGGGGAACAAAGGCAAATTCAACAGGTTGAACAGAAGCAAGCAATTCTGAAGAACATCATACTGAATGTTCCTGATTTCAAGTTTCTAAAGTCTATGTCCTCAACAACTCCATGTAGTTATGCAATCTGAGTAAACTTTCTTTTTAAAAAATATTATTTTTATTTTATACATATAAGTGTTATTGCCTGCATGTATGTAAGTGCACCCATGTCATGCAATGTCCAGGGAGGTGAGAAGAAGGTATATTAGGTCCCCTGGAACTGGAGTTATGGATGGTTGTTAGCAGCCATGTAGGTGCTGGGAATTGAACGCAGGTCCTCTGAAAGAGCAGCCATTGCTCTTAACCACTAAGCCATCTCTCTGGCCCCTGGGTAAGCTTTCTTTAAGAAAACCTTAGAAATGGAACAAAGCAGATTCTGGATCATACAGCATTCCACATCCTTCCACACAAGACAGCCTCCAATCTCTACCCTTGGCTCAGGGAGAAGCTGGAGAAACAGACAAACCCACTGGAGAGCTAAGGAGACAGCAGATTCAACACAACACGCTTGCCTGGGCGAGGGGAGGGGGGAAGTTCTGATGTCAGAGTGGCCTCAAGAAGGCACAGGACTGATGCCTCAGTTACTGGTTTCCTGGATCTCCTCAAGTGCCATTATCTGCTTTTTCACCGAGGTAAAATGATGCACAGTGTTCTATACACAGATGGCGATGATGTCTGCACAGCATTGTGAATATACTCCATGCCACAGAACAGCACACTTCCAAGTGGTTAAAGTGCAAACTCTTTGGCATAATGAAAAAGGGTTTTAATTAGTTTTGATTTTTCTAACCCCCAAACTATAGCAATAGGCACAGATCTTAACTTCTGCCTGAATGTGTGAACACACTTAACCACCTTCCAAAACAAGACTCAGATTCCCATCACTCATGCCTCCTATAGAGCCTGGCCAGTCACCCTCCCTATAAGCCCCATTCTTGAACTTCACACATGTGAAGTCAAAGCAGTTGTAGTCTTTCTGACTTGACTTATTTTGCTGAACATAAGGCTTATAAAATTCAATCAGCCTTTTTCTAGCTGAGTATCTCATTTTAGGAATATTTCAAGTTTCACTAAATATTTTTCTCATGATGTTAATTTGGCATGTTTCTGTAAATTTCTTGTATTATGACTAAGGCTGTAATATACAATTTTTTTTTGTGGATGTATGCTTTCACTTCTCTAGGAGGAATTCCTGACTCATGAGAGATGTGTGCTGACTTTAATAAGAAATTGCCAAAGGGCTTCTTCTTGCAGTGGCTGCCACCTATTTATAGGTGATCTTCCTATGCCCTGGCCAGAGTTGCCTACTGCTAGTCTTTTGAGTTAATGAACAGAGAGGGTTCACAGAGCAAGCAATTAAGATCTAGAAAGGGTTGTTCTTTCCTCCTCCAGAAGGAGAACTTAGGTAGCCTCCTAAGCTGGAGTGTGTGTGTGTGTGTGTGTGTGTGTGTGTGTGTGTAGATGCATGCAAATGTGGAAGTCAGAGCACAACTTATGGGAGTTGTTTCTGTCTTTCCAGTATATGGGTTCTGGGCATCAAATCCAGGCTTGATGGCAAGTATCTTTTCCCATTGAGCCATCTGATTAGACAAACTTTTTTTTTTTTAAGCAAAGGATTTCACATAGTCTTTCATACCCAATCTTGGGTAAGATCTGGTAAGTAAATCTCAAAGATCACAAAAGAGCAGCCCAGAGACCAGGAACCTTGAAGCAGACTTCTAGATGATAGCTAGTCTGCACATATCTCAGTTCTCCAGCAGACCCGTTATTTGGGTAGGAAGAGACCAGCACCACCTTAATTCATTGACTTGCATGCTTTGTTATGATTGTTCAAAGACTTCACAATGGCTGGATCTAGCGAAATCGTTCTCCACCTTGATCCACATGTGGAATCACACAGAGAGCTCTATAAGACCTTGATGCCTGCACCGCCCACTGTTCCCACTGCATTAGCCAGCCTGCAACTTGAGAGGGAAGGCTGAAACACTCCCCCTGCTGAGTATAACGAGCAGCTAGTGTTTAAAAACACTAGAAATCTTCCCACTCTTACAATTTGATCTGCTAAGGGGGTGTAGGGGTTGTGCAGGCTTATAGGATAGGGAACCTTACCATACCCCGACCTACACCTCAGAACTGAAATTATAGCAACAGAAAGCATGGGAGTTCAGCTTCAGGGACACTGCGGGGTAATTGCCACACTAATGACCCCAGATGGCATTACAGTCCCATGCCCTGTTCAAAAGTGTGCATCAGAACTGATCCACTCCCAGCGTAACTCTGTATCTGAACTCAATAAAGGAAAAAGAGAAACCTGAAAAGAAATGCTTTTTGATTAACTACAAATGCTGGTCCTTATGTTCTGGGTGTAGGTGTTCCTCCAGAAGATTCAACAAGGAAGGCTTAGTCACTGACAAAAGCATTGCTCAGAGGTAGAGCTTTGGAAAATGGCTGAATTTCAACGGTCCTACTTTCATCAACAGATTAGTGATTAATTCAGGAATGGATTAAAAAACCTGACTAGGAGAAGATGGGAGAACTGTGGGAGATGGGGCCTCATTGGGAGCGTAGGTGACTGGGACATGCCCGAGAACAATGTGCCTCGTGCCCACCCTCTCCTGTCACTGCCTAGGGGCCGCCATAAGATGTGCACCTTTGCTTTCCTACTGGTTCTTGGTGCTCCTGTGATGTCCTGCTTCATCGCAGGCACACAGCGATGGAGTGGGCCAACCAGGGACCTCTGAAACCCTGAGGAAAAGACATCTTCCAAGTTGTTCTCTAAAGTGTTCATCACAGTGGCAAAAAAAGGTCTGACTAATACAGAGGTGGTAAGTAAATTCACTAAAGCTAAATGTCCTGTCATTGTCTCCAAATTTTACTTTTGTTCTGTAAAGATGACAATTAAAAAATCCTTAGGAGATGGAGAGATGGTTCAGCAGTTAAGGGCACTTGATATTCAGGCCGGGAGTGGTGACGCACGCCTTTAATCTTAGCACTCAAAAGGCAGAGGCAGGCAGATCTTTGTGAGTTCAAGGCCAGCCCAGTCTACAGAGTGAGTCCCAGGACAGCTGGGGCTACAGGGAGACCCTGTATCAAAAAGACCAAAAAAAAAAAAAAAAAAAGAGCACTTGATATTCAACCATGAGGATAAGGGTTCAGAGCCCAGCACCATGAAATAAGTAGAACATCCTACGAACACCCGTAACTCCAGCAATAAGGGATCTGATCCTCTCTGGCCCCTGCACACACCTGTGTGCACACATGCAAAGACGCAGACACACTGACAGTATTTACAAAGAATTAGCTTCAGAGTAGTTTGTTTTGTTTTGTTTTTGTCTTTTTGAGACAGGTCTCCCTACAGCCCCAGCTGTCGTGGAACTCACTACAGCAGGCTGGCCTTGAACTCACAGAGATATGCCTGCCTCTGCCTCCTGAGTGCTGAGATTACAGGCATGTGCCACTACTCATGGCTCAGAGTGTATTTTTTAAAAGGTCAGTGTATTTATTTAATATTTATTTGTTATAAAATTTTTTCTACTGTTTTCCTTGTATTTCAGGACTGATTCAATTTCATTATTAGAACAAATTCTCAGAGAACAAATATTTTTGCAATAAGTAAGACAATGACACTTCATGTTCAAGGTCAAACAGGGCCTTGTGGTCCCAGCCGCTCAGGAGACTGAGGTGGGAGATGGCTTGAACCCAGGAGTTTAGGAAATGGCCAATCTATGGAACAAAGTAAGATTTTATTTGTCTTAAAAAAATAAAAGAGATGAAACCTGAAGAACTACATAAAAGATTTAAAAACACTATGAATTCTATATAAATAATACTTAATCACAAACAGTAAGAAATCAAATTCAGCCATACAATCTCCAAAGAACTAAAGTATTCAGCCTGGCTATAAAACAAAAAGTGCTTATGGTGAAGAACAGCTCTTGAGGGAACAGCATTCCCTGATGGTGAAGGGAAAGACCAGGACAGCAGAAGCTTCAGTCTGTTCATTCATGGGCAGCCCTGGTCAAAGCATTCAAAGCAATTCAATTCGTTCTTCTCTTTCTGAAGCCTATGTAATCTCTTTCTACTTTGCCCTTACAAAGCTTAACACTTAATAACTGTCACTGGTTCCCAGCAGATCTCTCTGCTCTTCTCAATATTTCAAATGCTTCCAACAGGGGAATACTCTCCTGTTAGCTAGCTGTACCAGGAAGACAAGTTCTATTTGGTTATTTGGTTACAAGTACAATCACAAGTTTCTAAATGACACATCATCCCAAATTCACCAGGCTTCTCTGACATCAAACTCTTCCAGGATCTATCAAGGCATGACTCCATTTCTTTTTTTTTTTTTTTTTGGTTTTTTTGAGACAAGGTCTCCCTGTAGCCCCAGCTGGCCTGGAACTCGCTCTGTAGACCAGGCTGGCCTTGAACTCACAAAGATCCGCCTGCCTCTGCCTCTGCCTCCCCAAGTGCTAGGATTAAAGGTGACTCCATTTCTACCCTGAGGTGCTGTATTAACTCTAACTACAGTCCAGGTGCCACACATGGCTTAGTTTCTTCTCATCTGTCTGTTTTATGTAGAACGGGGAAATGCCACTAACAACGACTTGGAATACTATTCAGCCGGGATCTCCTCTCCACACCCTGCTCTGTCTGGGAAAGGTCCTAAGTACATACTCCAGGATACAGTGGTGATATTGAGGCCTGAGTTCCCTTTTTTTTTACATTTTTATTGAAGATTTGTGCATTTCATACATTGTTTCTCTGTCCAATCTAGACTCATCTTTCCTTCCATGCCCCCACCCCACCCGAGTTCATGCACCCTGCCATCCCTGCCCTGTATCTTTTTCTGATTCTTTTCAAAGTTTTTCAAAGCAGAGGATTATTGTCCTTGGGGGGAGTTTCAGTCAGTTCCCTGTCCCAGTTCCTCTGCTGTTGTTGTTCCCTCCAATCTGTATTGCTTCTACATATGCATACATATACATCACACATATACTAAAATTATATCATCTGTACACAAACTGTCATTTCCATATCATATTTCAAGATTTGCGTATTTCCTTTTTAAATTTATATTACTCTAAAATATGCCTACATATCCTCCACCCATATGCCAAGATTACAAAGTCTAAAAAGAGTTCCTTTTTTTTCTCTTTTTTGGTCTTTTTGACTTTTTGAGACAGGGTCTCCCTATAGCCCCAGCTGACCTGGAACTCACTCTGTAGACCAGGCTGGCCTTGAACTCACAGAGATCCTCCTGCCTCTGCCTCCTGAGTGTAGGATTAAAGGTGTGCGCCACCACGCCCGGCTTAAAGACTTCTTAGCAGCTATGTGGGTGCTGAGAATTGAACCCAGGTCCTCTGCAAGAGCAGTCAGTGCTCTTAACCACTGAGTGCTGAGCCATCTATCCAGCCCCAAGAGTTTTTTTTTTTTTTTAAGATTTACTTATTTAGGGGTGTGTGCGCACAGCACACAGGCATTCAAGAAGGCCTGAAGAGGGCACTGGAGTCCCTGGAGCTGGAGTTAAACGTGGTTGTGAACTGCCTGACATGGATACTGGGAACCAAGGTCAGGTCCTGTGGAAAAGCAGTACATTGGCTTTTATAAAGGAGTCATTTGACACCCTAGTAATGAAAGAAAATATAACTGCTGTTCTACTCAAACAGCTATCCCAGAAACATGGGGATATCCATTATACAGCACTGGGAATACCACAGAGGAGCTCTTCAGCTGCAGTGCTCCCATGTTGAGTGAAAGCAGTGCTATGACATCGATCTCACCTCTTTGGAATAAACTGCTTTTGTTCGGACATCCTAGGCACACTGCCAGACGCCTCCAGGAAACTGGAAGGGGAATAAGCTATGTGCTTAATCCACATATTCTTTGTTTTTGGGTTAATAATCTATTCATAAAAACCTAACAAGTTTTCAAAGTCGGAGGTCTTGTAGCAGCATTTGAAAATAAAGAATTGGGGCTGGAGAGATGGCCTAGCGGTTAAGAGCTCTGACTGCTCTTGCAGAGGACCTGGGTTCGATCCCCAGCACCCACATGGTGGCTGAGAACCGTCTTTAACCCCAGTTCCAGGGGAATCTGACACCCTCTTCTGATCTCCTTGGCATTGCATGACACGGTGCACAAACCTACGTTCAGACAGTACATTCATACACATACAAAAATAAATAAAATTTAAAAAATAAATAAATAAAATAAATAATTACAAACACACAAGATATCAAAGAGCCTTTGTCAAATGGGGAGAAAAACACAAGCTGATAACTAGTTATCAAATGGAGAATGTAAAATATGTACTGAAGAAAAGGAATAATCCAATAATAATTAGTTGCTTTGATCCCTCAGAATAGGGAAATCATTTGTTCCCAATGAACAGTGAAATTATAATAGATAGCAACTACGTCTCCAGCTGAAGCTAATGTGGATGATGATGTCTCTGACTGTGAATCAGACTCCACTCAGTGTTTCAATTTTCCATGCAATTTCATTGAATTTGTTTCTCTTCAACTATTTAAGCTGTGGCCACAGCAAAACTGTCACAAGTTAGCAGAACAAGGACTCTGGCTGGCCTGCCTGGTTTGTAGTGTCTGGGTGTTGCCTGGCTGCACCTTAGATTCTTGTGGCTACGGAGCTAGGCCTGAGGTCGAAGACTTCCCCGGCTTGGCTTTACCTAGTTGAGCGACATGGTGGTAGGTACTTTAACCTTTACTTATCTGTAAATTAGACTATCTAGTCCATAAACACACCATGAGAATTAAATGAATCCAGAAAAAGAATGCACAGACCATTTTCTCAATATTTTCTATTTTCTATTTATTTTTTTTTCAGAAGTCAACTGATAACCTAGAGTCAAGGACATTACTTCCCACATATAAAAACGCATCAGGCTTATTTGTGCCATTTATTCTGTAACTAAATAAGCAAATCATTATCTCTGAACCTCAGATTCCTTATCAATAGTGAGATTGTTAAAAAGGCTCCCTCAAAGAAATTGGTCATCTATCAAAACATGTGCATTCAATAAACTGATTGATTGCTGTTTCACTAGTTTTGCATACAAGTTAATTATTACCTGACATAGAAGGGAAACAAATAAGCACTATGGTGTAGCACCAGAAAAATTTTCCAACTAAGAAGAATTTGCTTTCCTGACTGTGCCCTGAAAAATCAAGCCTCAGCTCTTTTTCTTCCTTGTCCCCCATTGGTTGATCTTCCATCTGAGGGAAGACTTCAGCCCCAGCTTTCAGCTGGGTATAAGAAGGATGCATGAGGTACTCAGTCTCCTCAGCTGAGTTCAAGTCCTCCAGGAAGAATGTGGGGGCCCCAGAGCCAGAAAGTTTCCCTTCACTTCCTACAGAGACTAAATAATGCCTGGGAATAAACCATCCTGCCATACCCTCCTCCACTGTCCATCTTGGCTCATCCACACATTCTTTCACTTTTGGCAGCACACCTTGCTTCTATACTTCAGCAAACATTTCAGAATGTAATGCTGGCTCAAGTCAAAGCATTGATCAGGGCTTAGATGACCTGGTCTTTGCAAAAGGCTTTACTTTGGGAAAAAAAAAAAAAATGAGACTTAGGCAAGAGGACTGGGAGTTTAAGGCCAGCCTGGAATATGCAGTGAGTTTGAACCCAGCCTGGCACACACAGTAAAACATTAAAAAAAAAAAAGTTGGTGCCACTGGGAGTAGTGGCACACACCTTTAATCCCAGTACTCAAAAGGCAGAGGCAGGCAGATCTCTGTGAGTTCAAGACAAGCCTGTTCTATATAGCAGGTTCCAGGCCAGTGGGGGCTACAGGGAGACCCTGTCTCAAAAAAAAAAAAAGTTGGGGCTACTGATCGGTGGCAAAGTGCTTGCCTAGTATGCATTGAAGCATGGTTCACTCCAGACTTCAAAATTTTTAAAGAAGCAGTCAGACACCGGGAGTGGGGCATGCCTTTTAATCCCAGCCCTCAGGAGGCAGAGCAAAGTGGATACTCTGATCAGATGAATCCAACAGCCCCTAGCCAGACCTCACATCCACCATAGTGTATATCTCGCAGGACTTTACTCGGACACAGGGTAGACCCCTGTCGCGGAAGTTCAAACGCTCAAAGGTAACACAGAGTCTAACTCATAATTTAGAAGCATAGGCAATTCTTTGCACTTGAAGTAGGTGAGTCCTACTTCGCTGATATGGTGCAATTATTCCACAGGAAAGCTCGAGAGACTATGTCGCATTTCTCTTGAACCGCACGCAAGTTAGAGAATAAACCTGAGACTTGAGAGAATTAGACTGAGCTTATAAACTAAGATAGTCAATGGCACGATGTGAGCCCATCGAGGTTTCAATTTTGGCAGCACCTCACAACTAAGTACTCCTTTCAGGGCGAATGCGTGCTAACCAGCCCATATCCTCTGCACATCACATATATACACAGGACTGACTCCCTCTTCTGATCTGTGGACACTATCTCCGAATCTGTAAACGATGTATGTGTGTTTCACTGGTGACTAGGTGGATATGCCAGGACCCAATATCACTCATAGCACCATAAAAACTCTCAAAGAATAGTTTACTTCTCGGGGCTCATTCCCAAGGTGGCGCGCGCGCTTCTTTGTAAATCCGTGTCGCAAAACATTTGGATGGCTAAGACGATTGAGTGGTGATTACATTGCTTGAGTCAAGGCAGCCTGGTTACTAGCATGCGATAGATATCTCACGGCGACAGTTCTGGGAGTCTTTTAAGTAGGGAGGGTGACCTGATACTCATGACCATAGATTTACTCTAATAATAATATAATAAATAGAACAACTTCATTTAATAAAATAATTGATGGAGCAATATAGGAGATTGTTCACAAGGACAGTCTATATATAGCTCCAACAATGAGTGTACAAGTAACATGCAAGAATAGTCTAAACAGAGTTGAGACCCTGTGTCTCAACCATAAATCCGAGACGGGACAAGAAATCGAAAGATTTATTGAAAGATAGAAAGAAAGGGATAAAGAGAAAAAGCGCGACAATTAATTAGTAAAGACAAAGATAAGCTACTCTCTTCAGTGAGTTAATGATTAATGCATGGCGGTAATTGGTCTGTGTTTTATTCAGGGACTAAGCAAATTATTGGAATAGCGTTCTTAATTTTGCTTTTAACCTCGGCTAACAAGCATGGCTTTCCACAATGGTCGGTTTACCATCTACTTACGAGAGGATTTTAGCAAATCTCCTTAAGAAGATTACCACATCTTGCCGCGACTTTATGTGCGACTGGATGGGGTGTTTCCAGAGAAGTCTTGAGGCACCAGGAGGTGAAGTGTACCCTCTTCCGTCAGGTATGCTTCCCACCAACAACGAAAGATACAACTAAATTCTCAACTGCTTGCAGTCCGAATCATCTTCACTAAGTCTCTGTATCTCTCAGTGAGAGAAATACAATTTAAAGTGTATGGCTGAACATGCATATAACCTCAGCACAGAGTGGAGTGGAGATGATAAACCTTTCTACTCAGATGACAGTCAAGTCTGAGCTAGGAGCTTTATAACATACTCAGACTCGTATCATTAATCACTCTACAATCAAATTAACAATCAAGAGATAGTAAAGTGAGAATGAAAAACGATAGTCCAATACTGAACGTCTTATTCTCATTCACATGCACTGGTGAGAGTATTACTACTGAGTTTCAGGAACAAGAGACTCCTCCATACTCAGCTCGCAGGAATTGCGTGTAGATATTGGAGGTTGAGTCAGAGACATCTCACTTCTATCCTATCTAATAATTAAGAAATGCAAATTAAAACCACTTTAAGATATCATCTCACTCCAGTAAGGATGACTAAGATCCAGAAAACAAAAGACACCAAATGCTGGAGAGGTTGTGGGGAAGGGGAACACTCATCACTGCTAGTGGGAATGTAAACTTGTATAACCACTGTGGAAAGCAGTGTGGAAAAAAGAAAAGACTCAAAATGAGCCTACACCTAACCAGCCATATCACTCCTGGGGATATATCCACAAAGGCTCATCCTACCACAAAGACACATGCGCATCTATGTTTATTGCAGTTCTTTTCACAATGGCAAAGAGCTGGAACCAAACCAAATGCCCCTCAATTGATGAGTGAATAATGAAAATGTGGTACATACTACACAATGGAGTTCTATGCAGCAGTAAAGAAAAGATGACATCATGAACTTTTGCAGGTAAAGCGATGGAACTAGAAGATACTGTGCTAGTGAAGTAGCACAGTCCCAGAAAACAAAACGAAGATTGGTATCCCATTGTGGATGCTAGCACCAAGTACCTAGTTGTAAGGCAAACTGAACACACGTTAATGTTATATTTCTTTTGTCTGAAAGCAACTGTCCTGGTATACTGTGAATCCCTTAACGGGCTCTAAAAGTTTAACTTACCACTTATTTTCAGACTTTGTAAATGCGGTAAATGGGTGAAGGGTATGTACTCATATTTTAGAGTAATATAAAATTAAAGGGGAAAAAGGGAATTCCTAAACATATTTTGAATTAAAATACAGTTTATTTTCTAATTTAAAAGTATCAATGATCCATATTGAGAATTTTATAAATAAAAAAAAAAAAAAAAACAACAAAAGGACTGGGTCAAAGAACTGACTGAAACAGTTAACTTCTGCCCCAAACAATAAACCTCTGCAGAGAAAAAACTTTAAAAAAGACTGAAAAAAGATTCAAGACATGTATGTCAGAATGTATGGCTGGGGTGGGTGGGGGGGCATGGAAAGGGAATGAGTCTAAATTGAATGAGAAAGATGTACGAAATACACAAAAACACCAATAAAAAAATATTTTATAATTATTTAGTTTTTCCGAGGGGGTGGAGCAATGGCTCAGGGGTAAGAGCACTGGCTGCTAACAACTGTCCATAACTCCAGTTCCAGGGGTCTAACGCCCTCTCTGGCTTCTGTGGGCATTGCAAATATGCAGGCAAACTGCTCATAGACATAGACACAAAATAAAATAAACCAGAGCAAGCCATAAGCAGTGTCCGTCTGTGATTCTGTGCTCCAGGTTCCTGCCCTGAGCTCCTGCTTTGGCTTCCCTCTGTCTCCAAGTGTTGTGATGTGACCAGCTGCCTCCTCCAGTCCCGCCTCCTTGACTTCCCAACCATGATGGACTATAACCTGGAACTATGTGCCAAATAAACCCTTTCTCTTTTAAAAAAATAAAATAAGGGGCTGGAGAGATGTGCTGAGCAGTTAAAACACTGACTGCTGTTGCAGAGGACCCAGGTTTGATTCCCAGCACCCCACATGGCAACTAACAACTGTCTGTAAACTCGCAGTTCCAGGGGATTCTGATGCCCTCTTCTGACCCATGTGTGTTACATGACATGTAAGCACTTACATGCAGCATACATTCATATGCATAATAAAATATTAAAAAATAAAAATAGGCTGGGTGTGGTGGTGCACGCCTTTAATCCCAGCACTCAGGAGGCAGAAGCAGGCAGATTTCTGAGTTCAGGCCAGCCTGGTCTCATATAATGAGTTACAGGCCAGCTGGGGCTACAGCTAGGCCTCAAAAAAAAAAAAAAAAAGACCCCCCTTCCAAAAATTAAATAAATAAAATAAGTAAAAAAAATTTTTCAAGTTATTTCTGGGGGCTGGAGAGATGGCTCAGCAGTTAAGAGCACTAGCTTTTTTTTTTTTTTAATAAAATAAAACAAATGATCAAAATACATTGTATTAAAAATTATCAAAGAATTAATTTTTGCTTGTTTGTTGTTTGAGACAGTGTTTCCCCGCAGTCCCAGATGGCCTGGATCCCTATATGTAGACCAGGCTTGGCCTTGAATCCTTATGGATATCCGCCCGCCTCGGCCTACCCAGTGCTGAGATATATGGATGAGTAATGCAGAGCCATCTTTTATGTGGGATCTCAGGAACTGAACTCGGGTCCTGATGCTTGCATGGCTAACATTTCCAGCTAAGCCATCTCCCCAGACCTGTTACAACAGTTTAAGGATTAATTTCACCCAGTGAGTATATCAAATCTCAGTTTATCCAGGAGGATGGCTATGATGTATGAATGTCAGACAGGACAAAGTGACAAAATAGGGAGGAGTCAGATCTGACACAATCAAGCCAAAAGCGAGGGGTACTACAGTTCTACCTAAATCAACAGTCAGCTAGCCATGCACAGTGGAATGTACCTGGGAGCCTGAGACAGGAGGATCTAAACCACTTTAAATAATGCAACAAGGCCCTCTCTAGATCTGTAAAGACAGACAGACAGACAGATAGATGACAGATAAATAAACCAACAGCCAAATGTGTGTGAAAAGTCAGATTCGGGCTGGAGAGATGGCTAGCGGAAGAGCGCCGACCGCTCTGCAGAGGACCCGGGTTGATCCCCAGCACCCCACATGGCGCTGAGAACCGTCTGAAGCTCCAATTCCAGGAGAACTCCAGTTCCAGGGGAATCCGAGACCCTCTTCTGACCTCCGCGGCATTGCACGACACGGGGCACAGACTGCATGCAGACAGTACATTCATATACATACATAAATAAATAAAATTAATAAAAAAAAAAAATTTAAAGAAAAGTCAGATTCTTCAAAGAAGTCCCAGGCATCACTGCATTTTGAATGAGTACCCCCTACAGGTACTGATACTGAGGAATACTGTAGGTCTTTAGGAGGCCAGGCCTTAGGTGAGGTCCTGGGGCCACTGCAGGAATGCTTTTGAAAAGGATTATGGGACCTGGTTTCTTCCTTTTTCTGCTTCTTGGTTCATGAGGTGGGACGGGCTTTGTCTGTCTGTCACATGTGACAGGCTACCTCATCAGAGGCCAAGCAATGAGATCACTGGGTCTTACTGGAGCTTCCAAAACCAGGAAGTGAAGTGTTTTCCCTTTGTGTTTCTGATATGCAAATAAGGTGACTCTAACACTGGCATATGATCTCTTTCCATTTTGTAACAATNAGCAAACTGGATCTCTACCTGTAGAAGAATGAAATTGGATCTTTACCCTGCACCCTTGCACAAAAGTCAAAATGGATCACAGACCTCAATGTGAAACCTCAAACTCTGAAAGTGGTAGATATATGTGTAGGAAAGAACTTTTTAAATGTGACATCTATTGCTCAAACTTTAAGGTTACTGTGACCTCAGTAAACTAAAAATCTTCAGAACAGCAAGGGAGGTGAAGTGGAAACCCACTGAGTGGGAGAAAATCTTCACCAAATTAAACACCTGACAGGGAATTAATATTCAGAATATACATAGAACTCAGAAAACAAAGAATAAATAAAACAATTTACCCTTTTAAAACATGGGGTATGAAGCAATCCTAAGCAAAAAGAGCAACACAGGGAGGATAACCATATCAGGATTCAAACTATATTACAGGGCCAGAGTAATAAAATAAATAAAATAAAATAAAATGAAATAAAACAGCCTGATACTGGCACAAAAACAGACCCGTAGATCAATGGAACAAAATTGAAGATCCAAACCTGAGCACATGCAATTTCAGTCACCTCTTATTTGACAAGGATGCCAAGAAGAATCAATGGAGGAAAGACAGCATCTTCAGCAAATGGTGCTGGCAAAACTGGGTCAACCACTTGTAGAAGGATGAAGCTGAAAGGTAAGTACCTGTCACCATGTGTGAAAATCAACTCCAAATGGATCAAAGACCTCAATGTGAAATCAGAAACTCTGAAAATGATAGAAGAAAAAGTTGGCAGGAACGTACAAGACAAAGGTGTAGGAAAAGACTTTCTAAATCAGACAGCAGCTGTGTTGAAAACAAGGTCAACAATAGACAAATGGGACTTCATTAAACTCAAAAGCTTCTAGCCGGGCGTGGTGGCGCACGCCTTTAATCCTAGCACTTGGGAGGCAGAGGCAGGTGGATCTTTGTGAGTTCAAGGCCAGCCTGGTCTACAGAGTGAGTTCCAGGACAGCTGGGACTATAGGGAGACCCTGTCTCAAAAAGACAAAATAAATAAATAAATAAATAAATAAATAAAATAAATAAAATAAAATTTAAAAAGTAAATAAAATATGTGTCTAAAAAAGAAGTCTAAAGGGAGACCCTGTCTCAACAAGACCAGAAAGAAAGAAAGAAAGAAAGAAAGAAAGAAAGAAAGAAAGAAAGAAAGAAAAAACAAAATAGCTATTTCTTAAAATTAAGTCTATTTTCTTTTTTTCAAAAGAAAAGCAATTGTTTACTGGCTAAGATGGCTTAATCTTTACCAGCTACTTGAGAGGATTTTAGAATCTCCTAGAGATACACCCCTGGGTATGTCAATGAGGGTGTTTCCAGAGAAGTCTGACCCAGGAGGGAAGACCATTTGTCAGGTATTTTGTCACAGCAACAAGAAGATTAACTAACACACTGGCTTCATCAAACTCACAAGTTTCTGTACAGTGAGAGAAACAATCAATGAAGTGACAAGAAAACCCACAGAGTGGGAGGAAACCTTCACCAGTGACACATCTGACAGAGCATTAACATCCAGACTATATAAACTACTCAAAAAACACAGAGAAGTAAGAAAACAAATGACCTACTCAAAAGATGGAGTAAAGAGCTGAACAGAGACTTCACCAGTGAGGAAGGAAAGATGATTGAGAAACATCTTTCATCATTAATAATTAAGGAAATGCAAATTAAAACCACTTTAAGATATCATCTCACTCCAGTAAGACTGACTAAGATCCAGAAAACAAAAGACACCAAATGCTGGAGAGGTTGTGGGGAAAGGGGAACACTCATCCACTGCTAGTGGGAATGTAAACTTGTATAACCACTGTGGAAAGCAGTGTGGAAAAAGAAAAGACTCAAAATGAGCCTACCACCTAACCCAGCCATATCACTCCTGGGGATATATCCACAAGGCTCATCCTACCACAAAGACACATGCGCATCTATGTTTATTGCAGTTCTTTTCACAATGGCAAAGAGCTGGAACCAACCCAAATGCCCCTCAATTGATGAGTGAATAATGAAAATGTGGTACATCTACACAATGGAGTTCTATGCAGCAGTAAAGAAAGATGACATCATGAACTTTGCAGGTAAAGCGATGGAACTAGAAGATACTGTGCTAAGTGAAGTAGCACAGTCCCAGAAAAACAAACGAAGATTGGTATCCCGATTGTGGATGCTAGCACCAAGTACCTAGTTGTAAGGCAAACTGAACAACGTTAATGTTATATTTCTTTTTGTCTGAAAGCAACTGTCCTGGTATACTGTGAATCCCTTAACGGGCTCTAAAAGTTAACTTACCACTTATTTTCAGACTTTGTAAATGCGGTAAATGGGTGAAGGGTATGTACTCATATTTTAGAGTAATATAAAATTAAAGGGGAAAAAGGGAATTCCTAAACATATTTTGGAATTAAAATACAGTTTATTTTCAGGTCATAATTTTGGTATATATGTGACTATATTTAGGCATATTTTGGAGCAATACAAATGGGAGGGAACAACAACAAAAGGACTGGGTCAAAGAACTGACTGAAACAGTTAACTTCTGCCCCAAACAATAAACCTCTGCAGAGAAAAACTTTAAAAAAGACTGAAAAAAGATTCAAGACATGTATGTCAGAATGTATGAGCTGGGGTGGGGTGGGGGGCATGGAAAGGGGAATGAGTCTAAATTGGACTGAGAAATGATGTACGAAATACACAAAACACCAATAAAAAATATTTTATAATTATTTAGTTTTTCCGAGGGGGTGGAGCAATGGCTCAGTGGTTAAGAGCACTGGCTGCTAACAACTGTCCATAACTCCAGTTCCAAGGGGTCTAACGCCCTCTCTGGCTTCTGTGGGCATTGCATAATATGCAGGCAAACTGCTCATAGACATAGACACAAAATAAAATAAACCAGAGCAAGCCAGTAAGCAGTGTCCGTCTGTGATCTGTGCTCCAGGTTCCTGCCCTGAGCTCCTGCTTTGGCTTCCCTCTGTCTCCAAGTGTGTGATGTGACCAGCTGCCTCCTCCAGTCCCGCCTCCTTGACTTCCCAACCATGATGGACTATAACCTGGAACTATGTGCCAAATAAACCCTTTCTCTTTTAAAAAATAAAATAAGGGGCTGGAGAGATGGCTGAGCAGTTAAGAACACTGACTGCTGTTGCAGAGGACCCAGGTTTGATTCCCAGCACCCACATGGCAACTAACAACTGTCTGTAACTCCAGATTCCAGGGGAATCTGATGCCCTCTTCTGACCCATGTGGGTGTTACATGACATGTAAGCACTTACATTCAGGCGATACATTCATATGCATAATAAAATATTAAAAAAATAAAATAGGCTGGGTGTGGTGGTGCACGCCTTTAATCCCAGCACTCAGGAGGCAGAAGCAGGCAGATTTCTGAGTTCAAGGCCAGCCTGGTCTACATAATGAGTTACAGGCCAGCTGGGGCTACAGCTAGGCCTCAAAAAAAAAAAAAAAGACCCCCCTCCAAAAATTAAATAAATAAAATAAGTAAAAAAATTTTTTGCAAGTTATTTCTGGGGGCTGGAGAGATGGCTCAGCAGTTAAGAGCACTAGCTTTTTTTTTTTTTTTAATAAAATAAAACAAATGATCAAAATACATTGTATTAAATTATCAAAGAATTAATTTTTGCTTGTTTGTTTGTTTGAGACAGTGTTTCCCCGCAGTCCCAGATGGCCTGGATCCCTATATGTAGACCAGGCTTGGCCTTGAACTTATGGATATCCGCCCGCCTCGGCCTACCCAGTGCTGAGATTATGGATGAGTAATGCAGAGCCATCTTTTATGTGGGATCTCAGGATCTGAACTCGGGTCCTGATGCTTGCATGGCTAACATTTTACCAGCTAAGCCATCTCCCCAGACCTGTTACAACAGTTTAAGGATTAATTTCACCCAGTGAGTATATCAAATCTCAGTTTATCCAGGAGGATGGCTATGATGTATGAATGTCAGACAGGACAAAGTGACAAAATAGGGAGGAGTCAGATCTGACACAATCAAGCCAAAAGCGAGGGGTACTACAGTTCTACCTAAATCAACAGTCAGCTAGCCATGCACAGTGGAATGTACCTGGGAGCCTGAGACAGGAGGATTCTAAACCACTTTATATAATGCAACAAGGGCCCTCTCTAGATCTGTAGACAGACAGACAGACAGACAGATAGATGACAGATAAATAAACCAACAGCCAAATGTGTGTGAAAAGTCAGATTCGGGCTGGAGAGATGACCTAGCGGTTAAGAGCGCCGACCGCTCTTGCAGAGGACCCGGGTTTGATCCCCAGCACCCACATGGCGGCTGAGAACCGTCTGAAGCTCCAATTCCAGGAGAACTCCAGTTCCAGGGGAATCCGAGACCCTCTTCTGACCTCCGCGGCATTGCACGACACGGGTGCACAGACTTGCATGCAGACAGTACATTCATATACATACATAAATAAATAAAATTAATAAAAAAAAAATTTAAAGAAAAGTCAGATTCTTCAAAGAAGTCCCAGGCATCACTGCATTTTGAATGAGTACCCCCTACAGGTACTGATACTGAGGAATACTGTAGGTCTTTAGGAGGCCAGGCCTTAGGTGAGGTCCTGGGGCCACTGCAGGAATGCTTTTGAAAAGGATTATGGGACCTGGTTTCTTCCTTTTTCTGCTTCTTGGTTCATGAGGTGGGACGGGCTTTGTCTGTCTGTCACATGTGACAGGCTACCTCATCAGAGGCCAAGCAATGAGATCACTGGGTCTTACTGGAGCTTCCAAAACCAGGAAGTGAAGTGTTTTCCCTTTGTGTTTCTGATATTTTGCTATAATAAGGTGACTCTAACACTGGCATATGATCTCTTTCCATTTTTGCAACAACTAGATAAAATACCAGACAGGTGTTTGTCATTACTGTGTTTTTTTTTATTTTATTTTTATTTTTTTTATGTGTATGAATGTACTGTCTGCATGTAGGTTTGTGCACCCATGTCGTGCAATGCTGCGGAGGTCAGAACAGGGTGTCGGATTCTCCTGGAACTAGAGTTAAAGACAGTTCTCAGCCACCATGTGGGTGCTGGGGATCAAACCCGGGTCCTCTGCAAGAGTAATCGGCGCTCTTAACTGCTGAGCCATCTCTCCAGCCCCAGTCATTACTGTTTTTAATGTAATGAAAAATGAAGCTTAAAGAGTTTGAGGAGCATCCTAATGTTCCAAGACTAGTGCTCAAGAGAATGTGGATTACAACCCAGGCCCTGAATCTGAGTTTGTAACCATGAGGTCACACACCCCAATCACAATACCCCACATTTCTCACAAGTCACCTTGGTACTGATCTTATACCCCACATTCTTTGCTCAGGTAAGCAGAAATCCAACTAAGTCATCAAGGTTGTCTGATACTACTCCTGGGTCCAACATTGCACTCTATTCCCACTCCTTGCTCAAGTCCTTGGCAGCATCCTGTAGTTGTCTATAGAGACAAGTAGCAGAAATGCAGATGTTGAACCTCAGCAAGTGTGAGTAAAGGAACAAACAGGCTGGGGTCTGTGGACAGTCAAACCACAGGCTTTGCTTCTCCCCCTAGCTATGGCTAGTCCCGAAAACCTTTTCACAGCAAAGATATCTATCTCACAACCACACTGCCTGGTATATTCTTCATATTTTATGTGAAACAAAATTTAGACTCTTTATTCTATTTTTTAAAACACTTTAATTTTCCAAGTATCAGTCTCTCTCAATAGCAATGAGATGACTAGGTTCAAAGTCTGTGGATACCACATTCTGTGGCTACTTAAGTCTATTATACAAAACAGTGTAGTGCTTGTATATAACCTATGCATATTTTCCTGTGAACATCAGATCATCTCTGGGTTATTTACAACAGCTAATACAGAATATGTGCTATGTCATAAATAGTTACACTATATTGTTTAGGGCATAACAATGAAAAGATCTATAGTTGCTTATACAAGAAAAAAATTTTTTAATTATTTTCAACCCCAATTTGATTGCACCCAAGGATGCAGAACGGGAAGATTATGGAGAGCTGACTTTATATATGGAACAATTCTGCTATTGAGAACTAATGGCTAGATCACTGACCATTCACATGCATATTTATGAGCAGTAGGCATCCAAGAAATGTTTTCTGAATGATGAATAAATAAAGCACTACTTCATGGATTAACAAATTCTACAGGTCAAATTATGCTTCTCCCTCCCACCCCAATAAAAACAAATATGCAAACTAGCCAACACAGAAACTGAACAGTCAGTAATGAAGATGCGGTGTTCTTGACACCAGAAAATTGATCCAATTTTACTGTGGAGCAGAATCACTGAATCCACAGAGACGCTGAAGGCTTCAAAGACCAGTGCAGACACTGGCACTGTGTCTTTTCACAGGACGCCTGGTGGCATGTGGGTCAGTAGAAACCACTATATCATATCCACACATTTGCATTTATAAATTTAATTCACTGTGCAGACATGGGTAGGAAAGCTACCTATATGTGGCTACTGCCACCTAATTTTACTAATTAATGAGTAAACAAAAGATACTTAAATAAGACTTAGGTCGAACTCAAATGTGAGAAACAGCAACTCCTAGCCAGGCATACAGCAGGCAAGGACTGGCTTTTTCCCTGAATGTCAGTGAGCCCAACATGCAGAGATACTGGTGGGAGCCAGACCCACAGCTTGAAAATCTGTTTATTTGTCAAACCAACTGGCCTTGTTATGTTTTTCAATTCCTTACACTGTGTTGTTAAAAAGCTACCTGCCTTAGAAACCAAACTAAAAGAAGCAGCAGGAAGGAAGGCACCTTTGGGGAGATGGCACTGTCGGGGGAATGGGCATCCAGTGCCAGTACCACTGCTTCCTGATCCACTCCTGGTTACACAAAAGGTTGCATTGCATTAGACTTCTCTGTTCTTTGTATTTTTCTGCATTCTGTCACTTAAAACAAAACACTCCACATTGAGACAACTTTAAAAAAAAAATCCTCTTGAAACCATGAGGAAGACTCCATCAGAACTATTCTTTCAGAGGGTTGAGGAGATGGTTTGCTGTGAAGGCTTAAGGACCTGAGTTCATATTATCAGCACACATGTGAAAAGTTAAGTACAGTGACACATCCCTGTAATCCCAGTGCTGGGAAAGCAGAGTCAGGAAGGTCCTTAGAGCTCAATGGCCAGCTGATCTAGCAGAATCCAGGGGCTCCAACCTCAGTGAGAGACCCTGCTTCAAAAGATAAAGTGGAGAAGTAACTGTAAAAGACACCTGGCATTGACCTCTGACTTCCATATGCTGGCGCCTGCCCCCCAATGTATACTCCTTCACATGAACATACTTACCCACACACAATACTTATATTCTTTCAAACTGGGGATGTGACTCAGTGATAATCTTGCCAACCTTGCACAAGGCCCTATGTTCTCAATAACAACAATTATCATCAGCTATATGCTTCAAAGTGGATTCGAAATCCATCACAACCCGGAACCCTCACCACCAACCTCTGAGATTTAACTATAAGCTCTTTGCATCTGGCATGGCCAGCAAGTTTTCAGCAGTCCACAGTAAGAAGAGCTGTACAGGGGTTACAACTACCCTGCTAGAGGGTAGTCAACTATACCCTGCTAGAGGGTAGTCAACTATACCCTGCTAGAGGGTAGTCAACTACACCCTGCTAGAGGGTAGTCAACTATACCCTGCTAGAGGGTAGTCAACTATACCCTGCTGGAGGGTATTCAACTACACCCTGCTGGAGGGTAGTCAGCTATACCCTGCTAGAGGGTAGTCAACTATACCCTGCTAGAGGGTAGTCAACTATACACCCTGCCTTCTAACCACCTCATTTCACTGCCTTCCTTTTCACCATGACCAACCCACAACTGCGCCAAAGCAATTTATGAACAACCCAGAGGAAAAAAAAGTACTGTAAACACTTCCAGGGCAGGATCTTCACACTTATTATGCTTATGCTTTCCCAAAGTACCCACATCAACGCAACACAAAGCACTCAATAAGTACTCATCTGGTATAAGATATTGTGACTACTAAGCCCAAATATCAAACTCAGCAATCTGTGTGAAGTAGAATAAACAGTGTGGACACACACTGCACACATGTACCAGTGATTCAAGCGGCCTCAGCATTTTCTTGCCGTGGCTTGCTTCTCCCATTTGCCTTTCTTTATTCTCCATCTATTTTTCACTTTCTTCTCTCCCTCTCCCCCCACCTTTGACTCCTTTTTTTCTTCTGTTTTGAGACCTTGTGTGGAACATGACATTATTAACTGGGGATTTTTACATCTATCCATCTCCACTCATGAACCAATCACAGGTAAGAACAGGAACCCCTGGCTACTCGGCTGTGAAAGGAGATGGCAAAATCCTTTGGGGAACTGTACAAGGAGAGAGTAGATCCTAAGGAATCTGGGATCTGTTAAAAGCAGAATAAAGGTAATATTCCTGGGGTGGGAGGCAGTCAATAAGACCCCTGAAACCCATATACTCATAGGCACAGTGAGTAGTTACTAGTTATAAACACAACTAGAGGGCAGAACCCAAACCAACAAGCAGATGTTATGGAAATAAAGGATGGAACTGTAGTTTACAAAAAGTATTTCTGTTCATGCCTAAGGCTTTCTGTCATGGCTAAAATGTGCCCTGTAAATTTTATGTGCTAGAAAACTAATTCCCAAACTGCACGTAATGGTATTTGAGAGGTGGTACCTTTGTGTTTGGGTCATGAGGGCTCTGCCCCTGGGATGGGTTAATCTAGTCTCAACTATGGGTTGTTTTGAAAGTGGCTCTGTAATGAAAGGGAGCTCTCTGGTACACTCCCCAGAGATGCCCCCGACCTGAAGCTAAATGCATGCCAATACCATGCTCTTGGGCCCCACCATCTCCAGAAATATTGGAAGTAAATTTCTTTTCCTTATAAATTACCCAATCTCTGGGATTTTATTACAACAACAGAAAACAGATGAAAAGTCAAAATGAAATCAGCCTCTTTGAATACCTCCAATAATACTCCTGTCTCCATGTTTAGTCAATGAGATGTCCTTCACACACATTACAGTTCCCTTCAGCAGACATAAACCTCTGGGAGTCAGTATAGTCAAGAGAAACTGATCACCTACTAAGGATTAGTATAAGACACACCACTAAAATCTCTTTCTTCTGTAGGATTCTATGATCCTAAACGCTAGAAACTAAGGAAGACAGGTGGTGTCAGAAGCTGGTGACTAACCTTGGACAACTGAAGGGAGCAAGCACTTGTCAAGATACAGCACCCAGTGGAACCTCAGCTGAAGACCTGTCACATTCATGAAAGATATCTCTATGCATTAGAATTAAAGAAAATTATAATTAAGCTCTCTTTTATTGGTTATCTTAATTTAAAACTTCAAAATAACTGGAAACCATACGATAAAAGCCATGTAAACAGTGGGCTGTGGCTCAGTGGCAGAGCCCATTCTCCAACCACTTGGGCCTGGGTTCAATCCCCAGCACTTCAGGGGGGAAAAGATATGTTGCAACTAGGAGTTATCAAGTTAAAAAATTATACATTTGGCATCTATCATCAAAAAAGTGAATGTGGCTCAACAAGACACAGAACATAGAGTGTCTCATTTCAGGCCCCTAGGACACAGCCAGGCCAGGGCATTCCTCACCTTTATGTGTGTGTGTGTGTGTGTGTGTGTGTGTGTGTGTGTGTGTGTTGCATGTGAGGGAGTTCCTAAGGAAGTCAGAAGAAGCTGTTGATTCACTGGAGCTGGAGTTACATAGAGGTGGTTGTGAACTGCCCGACATAGGTGTTGGGGACCAAACTTAGATCCTCTGGAAGAGTAGGAATTGCTCTCAACTGCTGAGCCATTTCTCCAGCCCCAGTCCCATCTTGCTGTTTGCTGAGCACTTTATACATGTGTAGGACCTCACTGGTCACTCCTGTTGTCCCCATGCCCTCTCATCTTTTTTTTTATAATGTGTTTATTGATGTTTTGTGTATTTCAGACTCATTTCTCAGTTCAGTTTAGACACATTCCCCTTTCCCTTCCCCCCACCCCAGATCATGCATTCTGCCATAACTATCTTAAATCTTTCTCTCTGTCTTTTTTTTATGTTTAGGAATTCACATTTTCCTCCTTTAATTTTATATTACTCTAAAATATGCATACATACTTTCCACTCATATACAGAGTCTAAAAGTAAGTGGTGGATTGATTCTAGAGCCTGTTAAGAGATTTACATTATAACAACATAGCTGCTTTTAGATAAACAGAAATATATGTTGTTCAGTTTGCCTTTTATCTGGGGATTTGGTGTTAGCATCCACAAATGAGGAAGACCATTTGCCGCTTGTTTTTCTGGGACTGTGTTACTTCACTTAGCATAATGGCTTCCAGTTCCATCCATTTACCTGCAAAGTTCATGATGTCATCTTTCTTTACCGCTGAGTAGTACTCCATTGTGTAGATGTACCACATTTTTGTCATCCCCTTGTCAGTTGAGGGGCATTTGGGTTGGTTCCAGCTCTTTGCTATTGTGAAGAGAGCTGCAATCAACATGGATGTGCATATATCTTTGCAGTAGGATGAGTCTTTGGGGTATATACCCAGGAGTGGTATTACTGGGTCAGGTGGTAGGCTCATTTTGAGTCTTTTAAGGGTTCTCCACACTACTTTCCATAATGGTTGTACAAGTTTAGATTCCCATCAGCAGTGGATGAATGTTCCCCTTTCCACACAACCTCTCCAGCATTTGGTGTCTTTTGTGTTCTTGATCTTGGCCAGTCCTATCAAAGTGAGATGATATCTGAGAGTGGTTTTAATTTGCATTTCCTTAATTATTAATGATGTTGAACACTTTTAAAGATGTTTCTCAGCTATCTTTCCTTCCTCACTGGTGAAGTCTCTGTTCAGCTCTTTACTCCATCTTTTGAGTAGGTCATTTGTTTTCTTCTTTGTTTTTTGAGTAGTCTATATATTCTTGACATTAATGCTCTGTCAGATGAATCACTGGTGAAGATTTCCTCCCACTCCATGGGTTTTCTCTTCACCTCCTTGATTGTTTCTTTCGCTGTACAGAAGTTTTTAAGTTTGATGAGGTCCCATTTGTCAACTCTTGACCTTATTTCCTGTGAAGCTACTGTCTGATTTAGAAAATCTTTTCCTACACCTATGTCTTGTATGTTGTTACCAACTTTTTCTTCTATTACCTTCAGGGTTTCAGGTTTCACATTGAGGCCTTTGATCCACTTGGAGTTGTTGGTTTTTTTGTTTGTTTGTTTGTTTTTGGTCTTTTTGAGACAGGGTCTCCCTGTTGCCCCAGCTGTCCTGGAACTCAGTCTGTAGACCAGGCTGGCCTTGAACTCACAAAGATCCACCTGCCTCTACCTCCAGAGTGCTAGGATTAAAGGCGTGTGCCACCACACCCGGCTTATTGCATTTTTCACTCAGGGTTGCTTTAGCTATTCAGGGTCTTTTGTTTTTCCATATGAATTTAAGGATTTTTTTTTTCCAAGTCTGTGAAGAAGCTCATGGGGATTTTGATTGGGATCACACTGAATCTGTATAACAATTTGGGTAAAATGGACATTTTTTACTATATTAATTTTTCCAATCCATGAGCATGGGAGATCTTTCCAACTTTTGATGTCATTTTCTGTTTTGTTTTTTAATTCTTGTATGTGTATGAATGTACTGTCTGCATGTAGGTTTGTGCACCCGTGTCGTGCAATGCCGCAGAGGTCAGAAGAGTGCATCAGATTCCCATGGAACTGGAGTTAAAGATGGTTTTTCAGCCACCATGTGGGTGCTGGGGATCAAACCTAGGTCCTCTGCATGAGCAGTCAGTGCTCTTAATCGCTAGGCCATCTCTCCAGCCCGATGTAATTTTCAATCTCCTTCTTCAGGGGTTTAAAATTTTTGTTGTAGAGATCATTGGTATCTTTGGTTAGGTTTGTTCCCAGGTATTTTATTCTTTTTGAGGCTATTGTAAGTGGGAAGTTCTTCTTATATTCCTTCTCCACTTGTTTATTGTTGGTGTAAAGAAAGGCTGATTTTTCCAGTTTAATTTTGTATCCTGCCACTTTACTGAAACTCTTAATCATTTCTAGAAGTTTTCTGGTGGATTTTTTAGCATCCCTTAGGCAAACTATCATATCATCTGCAAAAAGGGATACCTTAACTTATTCTTTTCCCATTAGTACTCCTTTAATTTCCTTCTCTTGTCTTATTGCCCTACCAAGCATTTCAAGCACTATGTTGAAGTGGAGTGGCGATAAGGGGCAGCCTTGCTGGGTTCCCACCTTTAAGGGAAATGGTTCCAGTTTTTCTCCATTTAGGATGATGCTGGCAGTGGGTTTGCTATATATGGCTTTGATCATGTTGAGGAATGTTCCCTTCAGTCCGATTTCCTCTAGGATTTTAAATATGAAGGGATGCTGGATCTTGTCAAAGGCTTTTTCTGCATCAATTGAGATGATCATGTAGTTTTTGTCTTTCAGTCCATTTATGTGTTTTATGATATTTATTGATTTACGTATGTTGAACCATCCCTGCATCTCTGGTTTGAATCCAACTTGGTCATGATGGATGATCTTTTTGATGTGGGTCTGTATGTGATTTGCAAGTATTTTGTTGAGAGTTTTTCATCTATGTTCATTAATGAGATGGGTCTATAGCTTTCTTTTTTGGTTGTATCTTTGCCTGGTTTTGGTATTAGGGTGATGCTGGCTTCATAGAAGGAATTTGGGAGAATTCCCTCTATTTGTATCCTTCTGAACAGATTGAGTAGTAATGGTTGTAGGACCGCTTTAAATGTTTTATAGAATTCTGCTGTAAATCCATCTGGGCCTGGGTTTTTTTAGTTGGGAGGTATTTTATTACATCCTCGATTTCCTCAAATAGTATGGGTCTGTTTAAACTGTCAGTTTCTTCTTGGTTAAGCTTTGTTGGTTCCCAGGATTTCAAGTATTCATCCATTTCTCTTGGGTTTTCAAATTTAGTGGAGTATAGGTTTTTGAAGTATTCCTGTATGATTGTCTGGATCTTTACTTTGTTGTGATGTTTCCCCTTTCATCACTAATACTTTTGGAGTTGCTCTTTCTTTCTTTCTTTCTTTCTTTCTTTCTTTCTTTTTTTTTTTAGTATACTTTCTACTCAGCACCTCATGGAACATTCTCCAAAATCAATCACATACTGGGACACAAAAGAAATCTCAACAAATACAAAAGGATTGAAATTATTCTATGCATTCTATCAGACCACGGTGCAATAAAGCTCAATATGAACACCAGAATAAGCCCAACTAGCCACAAGAACACATGGAGACTAAACAACACAATCCTGGACAATGAATGGGTCAGGGAAGAAATAAAGAGTGAAATAAAAGTATTCATGGAACTGAATGAAAAAGACAGTACGACACAACAAAACCTGTGGGATACTTTAAAAGCAGTCTTGAGAGGGAAATTTATAGCCCTAAGTGCCCACATCAATAAAACAGAAAGGGAACAAATAAAGGATCTAACACTGCAGCTAAAAACACTTGAAAGACAACAACAATGAACCCTAAACCCAAAAGACAGGAAGAAATCACAAAAATCAGAGGAGAAATCAATGGAATAGAAACAAACATAACAAAAAATAGAATCAGTGAATCCAAAAACTGGTTCTTTGAAAAGATAAACAAAATAGACAGACCTCTAGCCCAGTTAGCCCTCACTTCTTTGGGAAACTTTGAATGCAGAGACCACCCTGCTGGCCTGCTGTGCTACCTTCAGTTCATGGTATTTCCTAGGCAAAAGGGAGTTCACCACAGAAGCACCAAGGCTCAGCACATGGCAGATTGTGCTAGGTAGCATGGGTGTTGACTACCTCCCCCAAGAGACTCTGGACTTTCCTTACATACCAACTCTGCTGATCTGTATCACAGACCCAAGAGGGAGACATTACTATCTTGATTTTATAAATGAAGAGAGAATCATAAGTAACTTCCCCAAGACAGAAACTCAGATCTACCTCAGAAGTTCAGTTGCCTTTCTCTCCTCAAACTGAAAATGAAAAATCTCTCACAAATGACCAGAGTAGATGGTCAGAAAGCTATACACAATTATGCACATGGTAGTTTGGTGTTGACCAAATATTGCTACTCTGGGTTATGGTGATACTCTTGGTAAGCTATAAATCATAAGACCAGTCCCAATACCAAACTGACACATTACAACACTGTTTCCTTTTTTATTTTATTTTATTTTTTTTCTCTATGTGTATGAATGTACTGTCTGCATGCAGGTCTGTGCACCCTTGTTGTGCAATGCCGTGTTCAGAAGAGGGTGTCGGATTCCCCTGGAACTGGAGTTCTCCTGGAATTGGAGTTATAGACGGTTCTCAGCTGCCATGTGGGTGCTGGGGATTGAACCCGGTTCCTCTGCAAGAGCAGTTGGTACTCTCAACTGCTAGACCATCTCTCCTTTTTTAAACCAAAGGGAAAAGACTGAAGACTGCACAGAAGCTCAGTTTGATTGAACACAGCTATAAACCCAAAACTCAGGAGGCTGAAGCAGGAAGGATCAAAGTTTAAGGTCAGCCTAGGCTACAACATAGCAAGTTCAAGGTTACCCTGAGATATATAATCAAGATCCTGTCTCAAAAAAAAAATCTTGTCTCAAAAAGGGGAGGGAGGGTGGGCAGGGCTGGACTGTCAAGAGCATGCCTTCCTCTTGAAGAGGACCCAGGTTCAATTCCCAGCACCCACATGGCAGCTAACAGCCGTCTGTAACTCCAGTTCTGGGGGAATCTAACACCCTCTTCTGACCCCGCAGGCATTGTACCACATGGGTGCACTTACACACATGCAGGCAATATATTCATACACATAAAAATAAAAAATAATTTTTTAAAAATTTAAGTAAAGAAAATGTTCTTAAAGTAGGGCATGGTGGCACATGCCCGTAATCCCAGTACTTGGGAGACTGAGGCAGAAGGACTGCAGTTTCAAGGCCAATCTGGAGTAGTCAATGAGACTTTGCCTCCAAAACAGAAAGAAGAAAGAGAGACAGACTGAGAAGGGACAAACATAGAGAGAGTGGGAGCGAAGGAAGAAGAGAGGGAGAGAGAGAGAGAGAGAGAGAGAGAGAGAGAGAGAGAGAGAGAAGAGCAGGACGGGGCAAGGGAAAGGAGCAGTGGAGGGCAGAGTTCAGGCCGGCCCCAAACGATCCTCCTGCCTCAGCCTCTTGAGTGGCTGGTGCTACAGGCCTGGGCCACTCCACGCAGCTGAATTCATATTTGTTTTATAACCCTCTACCTAGCCCAGGCTCACTTGTGTGCATTTAGAATCCAAACAGATCTTCCCAAGCTGCCTCAATAAAGACTCCTGTCCACCCTGAAAATATCCAGGACTTCTTAGTCAGATGCTTGTGTCCTTTTGTGTGGTTTTTCATGCTATAGGCATAAGCGAAGTATGTTTCTAGAATAGAGCTGTGCTGAAAGAAGTCTAACAGTCACTGATGAAGTTCAAGAATTTAACAAAAGGCTATGACTTAGTGAGCATCTACATAAGCTCAACCCCAACAGAATCCCAGCCTAGTCATGTGATGTGGTTAAGAAATCCCAAGGCCAGGCGTGGTGGTGCATGCCTTTAATCCCAGCACTAAGGAGGCAGAGGCAGGCGGATCTCTGTGAGGTCAAGGCCAGCCTTGGCTACAGAGCGAGCTCCAGGCCAGCTGGAACTAAAGGGAGACCCTGTCTCAAAAAAAAAAAAAAAACACCAACAACAACAAAAGAAACCCCAGCCCTACCTGAGGAACTACTGGAGACTGAGGTCTGCTTGGAGGAGGAGAGTTATTTCATTTAAGGGGAACTCTTGGTAGGTCTGCTCAACCTAACCAGGCTCCAGTAGATGAAGCCAAACAGAAGGCCATTGAGGACACAAACTTGACTCTATAGAGATATATATTGTTAAATATAATAGAGTACCTGAAGTTGGGAGGAGGTAGTAAGAGGTGGTGCAGATAGGGTATCTAAATACGATAAAATATATTGTATGAAATTTGCAAAAATTCAATTAGAAAAGCCCTACGCTATTATAGTCAAGATAAAATTAGTCATATAGTTTTGAAACATTAAAAGATGGCAAAATACCTAATTAAAAGTTTCTATATGCATCTTTCTGTTGTTGGAAAAAAAAAATTCAAGCAAGGTGGTCTTTGCCTGGGAAGCATCTCCCCAAACGGCTAAAGCTTTACCCTTCCTCTTTATCTATGTGTGGCCCTCCCTGTCTTCTCTTTGTCCTCTCCTTTGGTCCCTCCCTCCCTCCCTCCTAGCCAGGTGAGGATCAAGCTAGAGTGGAAGAAGGAAAGCAGAGGGAAAAGCAATTGTGGGTAGAAGGAAGGGCTCCTGCAGGCAAATGACCTGAGGGTGCAGGGCCTGGGTGGGGGCCAGGGGAGCAGTTTCACTTCCTTTCCACCTCCTCCACCAGGCTTGAGTTCTGCTCTCAGTGACACAGCTTTCCCATGGAAAGCAGAAGTGGTCCTCCCTCTCCAGAGACCAGCTTCTCCAATCCCTGTGCCCATGAGAGTTAACGCTTACAGGAAGAGTGGGGCACCTACTTGCACCAAACAGCAAAGCAGCCATTAGGGCTTCAGGAAATAGAGTGAACACTGCAGTCTGCTGTGGGCTCTGAGCACCAGAGTGGGCCCTTAAAGTTAGTACAACTCCCCACCAGGTGATCTACCACTACAGAGAAAGGAGGGAACTGGAGAGGAATGTTTAGAAAGAACTTCCAATCAGCGTGGCTTGAGGCAGTAGGCCCGACAGGAAGGGTTTTAGATGCTCACAGAGAGGTGGGAGTGGGCAGTAAAGGCTATTTGGCTGAAGCATGAACTGTAGAAAAGAAAATGAGACAAAATGAAAACCCATCTGGCTACACACAGGGACTCCCCCATCTTCTTTAGGTCTTTAGGAAACTGTCTCAAATTGATTGTGTGAGGTGAGCATGGTGGCACACACCTTTAATCCCAGCCCTTGAGTGGTAGAGGCAAGAGGACTAGGAGTTCAAGGTTATCCTCAGTTTCCTAGTGAGTTTGAGGATAGTCTGGACCAAGTGAGATCCTGTCTTAAAAACAAAACAAATGACTATGTGATTTTTGACACCTGTGTAATCTTACAGGACATCATTCAGGGGTCTTGCCCTTATGAACAATGACAACAGGTATGATAATGAGAATAAAATATAGTTGCTTTGAATAATCCACCGTGTGTCAGGTCAGTTCCTGCTAGAGGAAGAGCTGAAGAGGAGGCCAAAGGGGGACTGGAAATACATTGAGGGTTGATCAAGCACAGTGAAGGAATAAAACTTTGGGAATGTTCAGTAGACAGTACATTGATACACATACAGAAATAAATAAAATTTTTTTTAAAAACTCTTAATTATAAACGCAACTTTCAAAAAACAGTTTTGTGGCAAGTAACAAACTTGACAGCTTATCCGGTAAGAAGGAAAATGAAATATAGAGCAAAATGAAGAAATGCACGAGAATAAAGAATTAAGGCTGTGGCCGCCTTGGCAGTTGACTGCATTGGATTTTCCTCTTTAAGCTTGCTATTCTAAATCACAGAAGACTCTTCCTAGCTAACTTAAGTCAAAGATGAGAACAGTTGCAGGCCTTGACACTGGCCACTTACCCACTTCCTAATTCCTCAGTCAACATGCCATTTTCTTTTCTTTTTTTTGAGACAGGGTCTCCCTTTAGTCCCAGCTGACCTGGAGCGCACTATGTAGACCAGGCTGGCCTTGAACTCACAGAGATCCACCTGCCTCTATCTCATGAGTGCTGGGATTAAAGGTGTGGACCACCAAAAAAAAAAAAATTAAAATAAATAAAATAAAATAATAAAAGGTGTGGACCACCACACCTGGCCTAAGATGGTTCTTAGCCTCCATGTGGGTGCTGGAAATCGAACCTGGGTCCTCTGCAAGAGCAGTCAGTGCTCTTAACTGCTGAGCCATCTCTCTAGCCCCCCAACATGCCATTTTCTACACTTGGGTGTTTCCCCTCAAATAGGAACTTAAATGTTAGAAACTATGACAGAGTTCACTCAAAGTTTCGCAATTTAAGCATCAGGAAATTAGACAGCTGTGAGAAACATTTCAGTATTTCTGATGAGAAAAGAAGCTTCTCCTTCCTTAGCCTTCTCCTCATTATTAACCTTAAGCAGCAGGAGGTGATGAAAATGGGATGTGAGCATTGGGATGCCACTTGTACACAGCTGGAACTCAGAACACAGGATAAATGTTCCACCATGCAAAGGTCTTATGGGCCTTTGTATTTTCACCACGAATGATCCTCTTGCTGTCATTCACAGGGAAGCTGGTAGGGCTCATGTGTGAGGTATTTCTAGCAATGGTAAAAGGAATTCTTTTGCCAGTTAGTCCTTGGACATTTCTGGGTTAACCAGGAAGTGCCTTAACACCCATCAAGGCAGTTACAGTAACCATAGAGGTGTTATCTCAGCAGTTATTACAGTCCTCCCATTCTACTCCCAAGGAGGAAAGAGTGCTGAAAAATGCCGAGACAGTCCAAGAGCCCAGCTTGATGGACATCTACCCCTATTCCTACATAATCACTTAGTTCAGACAAATACCAAATAAGTAAAAAGAATTACTCCATTAATTATCTTTCTCAAATGTGTATTAAATAATAAGTTTATTTTAAGTAATTGTCTACTGGACAAGTAGAAGCAGCCAGAAAACATACCTATACCATCTAACAACTATTGACCTTGTGGCCTCAGACAAGGCCCTGAATCTCTTTTCAAGTGTCCCTGCCTATCCTGGAAGAAGCCATGAGACATTCAAGTGAAGTCAGCACCCAGGGAGAAGATTCAGAGGATCCAACAAGCAAAAGATATATATCATCTTCATTGTTAAAGACTGCTCAGAAAATGTCCAGGCGGGTTCCAATGTGACTGTGTCATTGGCTAATGTCCAACTGATTGTGGTGATAATTCTGTGTTGAATGAATCCATGCATCACAAGGACCATCAGTTCCAGTGAGCTGTAACAAAGTCTGATGTTGTGGGCATGTACACACTGTGCCCCTATCTATGACGTCAAAATAAGTTTAAATATGATCATATGGCTTCATTTTGCAAAGGGACAGCTCTACATATCCACGGGAACCAATTCTAATCTCAGATGTTTCTGTAATTTACTTCTGAATATTAAAAATACTAGTGGAGTTCAAAGGCTTTGAAAGTCATTGATTTGCAAAACTGTAGGATGACTTCTGCAGAAAGGAAGCCACTAGAAGGGGGCAGGGGCATTACAAAGCCTCTTCATATGGCCACAGCACCAAAGATTCTAAGATAAAGGATAACTACCTTTACAAGACAGTTTACTATTGCTCATAAAGACCTGTTCCAGAGATACATGAAGACCAATCCGGAGCAGAAAGTTCCATTTAGGGCTCTGGTACTGTTCTAGAAAGTTCTCCTATTCTTATTACAGAAACCAGGACAGGAGCCAGAAGCCTGCACCTCGAGGGGTCAAGTAGGCAAGTCTTCCTACCTTCTTTCAAGTAATCTCTGCTAACGACCTCTCAAGCACCACGCTATCAATTTGTACAAGAAAGATAAAGGTGCTGTCATGGCAGTTCTATTGTAGGGGTGAACCCGGTCCATAAATATGGACCTATGGCACTGTAACTCGGGTTCTGCCATGAGGAAACACTAACACATGGCATAGCCCGCGTGGCTCGACCAAAATCTCAAGTCTGGCAAGTGATGAAGACACCACAGCTCACTGTCCGGATCCTGTTCCCTCTTCCTTCCCATCTGCTGCCCTCTTCCCTTTGCTCAGGAAGAAGGTTGGCTCCATTCACAGCAGAAAGAGCCCTGGTCACCAAAGGCTCTCAGAGGTTAATTAAATTCTTTCAAGCCTCAAAAATGCTACTTCCAAATGAGACCTAAGAACTAAAAAGACCAGCACCCTTGCGGGAGAGGGGAGTCTTCCCCTTACTTAAGAAGGCCCAGAGAAGCCCCTGAACCCCGCAGGGCAGAAACAGTTCCCCCAGAAAGTGCTATGGATGCTGCCTGCACAGAAAGAACAATCTACAGCTGGCTGGGAGTCAAGAGCAAAATAAGAATCAAGTAACTTCAGTGGGTAGGTCTCAAGGTGTCCCGGGCTGTGGAATCGGCAGGATAGCACGCCTTTCAGGTCTTTATTAAATAGATTTTCAGTAAGGTCCTATGACTAACTCAAACAGTCAAGGACCTTTTTCCAGAATGTATCGGATGCAGTAAACATTTACACACCGTCTAGTGGGTACTAGGATGGGGTAGGTTCATCCTCAAACACGAGGAAACACAAATCCGGAACTTCAATATGCACACACAACTGGGCCTAGATTCCAACCTGAATTTTGTAGTGGCGAAGAACTTAGGTAGATTGGGATAATTAGGTAGATTGGGATAATTAACACCAACACCGACATTCAAAGAAATGGAGAGAACCAAAGGCACCTAGGGTAGCCCGACCATTGTAACACACATCACACAAGCACAGCTAGGGGAAGCCACCACAGCCGGCCAAGATAAGGCAGGCAAAAGGGAACTGGCGCTGACACCCTTCCCCCAACGCGAAGGAAAGGCATCCCTGAATTCTTAAAATAACTCTCGCTTCCTCTTGGCCAAGGCATCAGACTGCTCCACTGAAAGCGGAGAGGAGCCGGGCTCTGCTGGAGGGCGAGCAACAGCCTCCGCCGCAGCCACTCGACGTCACCATCCTTCCCGGTCCGCAGGCCTGGGAGAGGGCCGGGGCAGAACCGTGCTCCTCATCCCTGGGGCCCTGGCGCCCTTCGGGGAGACCAGATGGCTCGGACGCGGATGGAAAGAGAGGGCGGAGCGGGTGGCCCTCGGAGGGAGCCCGCGCTCCTGCCGCTCTCACCTCCCACCACGCCCCCGCGCCGCTCGGCTGCGGACACCTGCAGAGCCGCCGCCCCCGCGCGGGTCCCCGGGGCGGGTCACTGCACCGCAGGCTGGCGGCATCGCGGTGCTTTCACCACCCCGGGCGCGCGACCTCTGCTACCGCAGCCGCGCCGAAGCCCCGGTCCCCGGCCAAGCCCGCGACCAACGCTCAGGCCGGTGTCCCCACCGCGCCCCCCGCCCGTCCACGCGCGCCCGCGCACACCCCTGGCTCGAGCCCCGAACTCACTCGCTGGCGGTGGAAGTTTCTGGGCGGCGGCGGAACTCCACGGTGACTTGGGTTCGCAGCGGGGGACGCAACAGGCCCGGGTGGCAGCACGCCGGGCAGGGCGGGCGGCGGGCGGCGGGCGGCGGGGCCCCTACAGCTGGCTGGCTGGTGGCTGCAGCGCGGCGGGCCTGGGACACGGCCCGAGAACTGCGGCCGCCGGGCACCGAGGGAGAGGAACTGGATGTCGCTGGGCTCTGCCGAAGAGGTCCCAGCTACTTCCTGGTGATGGGATTTGCATACCGCGCCCGGAGGGCGGGGAAGTGACCGTTTGGTTCCTGTCCAAAGTTTGGTATTTGGTGTGGCCGTCGCGCAGGGTTTAGCAAGCAAAGAAACCTGGAGACCCAGCGTGCAAATTGAGGGAGCAGGACAGCCTCGGAACCGGCATTCTTCAGTCCTCTATAGGGATGGGCGGGAGATCTGAGGGTTCTAGGGGCGACGGAACTTCACAATTTCCTTTCCTAGGACTCAGCTCTTCAAGGTGTTAGGAATAGGGTGCTCCTGGGAGAAGAGGTGGCGCGCTCTGACTACTGGCTGTGTTTCGAGTTCTCTGAGAGAAAAGGAGACCAGCTGAGTTGTCACTCGGGGGCTCTCTGCAGTGTTTGTTGTTTGTTTGATTTTCTTGTTTAATCGATTGTTCGTTTGAAGGTAAGACTTTATGCAGCCCTGGCTGGCCTTGAACTCGCTATGTAGACAAGGCTGGCCTTGAACTCACAGAGGCCTTCCTGCCTTCACTACCATGACAGGCGCTCTTCGGGGTCTTAATCAAAACGGAATTGATTCCTTAAACGTGTGCACGGTCAAGACATTCACTGGGATGAGGAGGCGGGGGTGGCTGTGGAGTTTAATGGCAGGGCGTGTGCTCAGTTTCTCAAAGCCTCAGTTTCTTCAGCAAAGATGGAGCTAAGGAAAACGCAGTCAGCTTGAACTCTCTGGCATAGGGGGCTCGCACTACAGCTAATGTGCGTGCGGTACTGGTGGCTGTTACTGGTAAATTCCTATTAATGCAGTGTACCCACGGTACACAACGCTTGGCACACAGCAGGTGCATAACCAGTGCTTGCTTGTTCAAATCCAAGTTTCAACTGGCTAAATGCCACTTACAGTTTAGTCTCAGTAAGTGTGGATGCGTGTTTGTGCTAATCTGACTTCTGACCCTGTAGGATTAAAAAGGAAAAGAGTGGGACACTATGATGACTTGGCGTACAGGGACACAGAGCTTGAAGGGCACCAGACACTGCTCTAAACACTTATTTTCTTGTATTAGCAATAGTGGCAACAGACTGGCCCAGCAGGTCAAAGCAGCCATGTTGAAGCAAAATCCAATACAACAGTCATTTGTTGCTCATATAGGAAGACTAACCTTTGGCAAAGTAGTCCTGGCAGCATAGTGATGTTTCAGTATTTCAGTCAACCAGGGACCACATGTATAAAAACCATACCAGGGCTGGAGAGATAGCCTAGCGGTTAAGAGCACCGACGCTCTTGCAGAGGACCCGGGTTCGATCCCCAGCACCCACGTGGCGGCTAAGAACCGTCTGTAATTCCAATTCCAGGAGAACTCCAGTTCCAGGGGAATCCGAGACCCTCTTCTGACCTCCGCGGCATTGCACAACACGGGTGCACATACCTGCATGCAGACAATACATTCATACACATACAAAAAATAAATAATAAAAAAAATTAAAAAAATAAAAACCATACCATAAGATTATAATAGAGCCAAAAAATCTTTATCCTCTAATGTCATCATACCTTTCCTAGCATTGCAGTGCAAGGCAATTCTACAAGGTTTGTGGTGATGCTGGTATCAGCCAGTCAAATAACAGTACTGTACGTAACTGATAATACCAACAAATGACTGTTACTGGTTTATGTACTCGCCACACTGTACTTTTTTTTTTAATTTTTATTTATTTCTGTATGTGTATGAATGTACTGTCTGCATGCAGGTCTATGCACCCGTGTCGTGCAATGCCGCGGAGGTCAGAAGAGGGTGTCGGATTCCCCTGGAACCGGAGTTCTCCTGGAATTGGAGTTTCAGACGGTTCTCGGCCACCATGTGGGTGCTGGGGATCGAACCCGGGTCCTCTGTAAGAGTAGTCGGCGCTCTTAACCGCTAGGCCATCTCTCCAGCCCTGTACTTCTTATTATTTTAAAGCATAGCCATTCACCTTTAACAAGTTAAGTTTACTATAAAGTGGTGTGCTCAGTTAGTCAGTAGCAGCCCCGTCTGTCTTGATGTAATCAAGAGTCATGTGGAGTGAGTGACCTGGAGCACTTAGGTTTGAAAGAGTGTACTCTGTGATCAAAATCACATAACATCTCACTTGTCAAAATGATGGGGACATCACTAAGCCACACACAGCTGTAGACTGTCAGTTTTGGCTAAAAAGTAGTAAGTGGGTTATCTTTGGAATCTGTGGTACATATGAGTTATATCTATCGAGGACTCTGTAGAATAGTAGTTCACCTTAGAGCCATGTCCTGGACTTTTCTGAATGATCTCTTCTATACTTTGGCCTTAAGTAGTAATCCTAACAGCATGAAGTGAATAAGAATAGGATTAAGGAGTGGAGAGATTGCTCAGCAGTTAAGAGCACTGGCTGCTCTTGCAGAGGCCCCTGCTTCAATTCTCAGTACCCACATGGTAGTCAACTACCAATGGCAACTCCAGTTCCAAAGGACCTGATGACTTCTTTTGACCTCCTCAGGCATTGCACAACAGAGGTGTGTACCTACCTATATGCAAGCAATACATTCATATACATAAAACAAATAAAATATTTTAAAAGGATAGGATTAAAATTATTCTGCATTAACTGATCCTCTTGGTTTTTAAATTAATTAATATTTTTATTTTACATGTCTGAGTTTTGTCTGCATATAAGTGCATTCATGTAGTCTAATGCCGATGGAGCACAGAAGGTGTTGGATCCTCTGTAAACTGGAGTCACAGACAGTACTGCCATGTAAGTGCTAAGAACCAAGCCAGGTCCTCTGCAAGAGCAACCAGTGCTTTTAAGGGCTGGGCCATCTTTCCAGCCCAATTTTTAAATGTCTCTTGAGTATGAAACAAAGCATTAGGCAGACTTGACTTGCACCCAGCTCCTGACGCATGAGCATCGTAACTAACTCTAGAACCTATTTGAGAACAACCGTTCCCCTTCCCAATTCTTAGGCTGTGATTAAATATCCCAAACATTTCCTCTACCAGTGTTCCACATCTGTCTTTCCTCCTCAAGGCAAAATGAAAGCTTTAAAGCCATAATCTGTAGCCGTCCTTTCTGTACATCTATAGAATTTACAATGTGGGTGGGTGAGTTTGGTGGTGGACTGTGTGCTTAAGAACTTACAATGTGAAATCCATTTCACTTAGACCTAGGCACAGTGCTTTGGGTGCTGTCTGTCTCTGCTTCTAAGTGTCCATCTGACCTCAACTACTGGGAAAAACACGGCCCCTATTTCATAGATTTCCCACTGTACCTCCCCAAAGTTCCCTTAGACACTTTAAAAATACTTTCTTAATGCTGATCAATGGCTTAGTTGATTAATTGATTTGTCTCAACAGTATTCTGTTGTTATTAGCATGTGTGTATATGCTAAGTATAGGAGTATGACCGTGCACAAGCATGCAAATGGAAGCCAGAAGTCAACCTTTATGAGTCAGTTTTCTCCTTTCATGATGAACTGGAACTTGGGTAATAAGGGTTGAGCCGAAAGTACTTTTGCCCACTGAATCGTTTCGCTGGCCCTCAACAGTATTCTCTAAAGCCAACCCAGAATGGAATAGTCAGAGATGGTTTCAAATCAGTAAAAGCTGCCTTGGCAGGCTAGCTTTGAAGAAGTAAGGAAGAGGAGGAAATTAGGAAGCATGTTACCTATGTACAGTGCATTTTTCAGATACCGTGTTGGTTAATTCAAATACTCACTAAGCCGGGCGTGGTGGCGCACGCCTTTAATCCTAGCACTTGGGAGGCAGAGGCAAGTGGATCTTTGTGAGTTCAAGGCCAGCCTGGTCTACAGAGTGAGTTCCAGGACAGCTGGGACAACAAGGAGACCCTGTCTTGAAAAGACCAAAAAAAAAAAAAAAAAAACAAATACTCACTAAAACTTATTTGATGATTTCCCTGTCATTTGTAGGCATGTGCACCACAAAATAGTTAAAATTTCTGAGTTTTTCCGGGCATGGTGGTGCACTCCTTTAATCCCAGGCAGAGGCAGGTGGATCTCTGTGAGTTCAAGGCCAGCCTGGTCTATATAGCGAGTTCCAGGCCACTTGGGGCTACAGGGAGACCTTATCTCAAAAAAACCAAAAAGAAAAAAAAATCTGAGTTTTCTAATGATGCATTCCTAGCCGAGGTGGACAAGACGGCCGTCTGCCTTTCTGTTTCTACTCTCATGCCATAAAACTGGCCTTTCTTATTTAATGCTGTTTTCAATATGTTTGTACTTGGCAACTTAGTTTTTAAAATGTCCCCATACTATAGCACTGATGTTACTCATGGAGAAAATACAATGCAAGTCTCCAGAAATCTTTATGGTTAAATTTCTGTCCCAGAAGTTGGGGAAAAGAATGTTCTAGGGCTGTTTTTGTTTTCACTTGCAAACATGGATTGAATATACTCCAATAAAGAAGTGCATTCCCCCTTTTGTAAAAAAAAAAAAAGAGAGAGAGAAAATACAAATAAGTGTTAGATGAGCTTCAGGCAGGCATGGCCAGGGGTGCCATTGGTCATCAGCTCACTGTTAGTAAAGTGGCGCATTGTCACTAAACAGCACTATGAAACAAGATCACATAGTGATCAATTAAAGAAAATGTGACATGGCTGTTAATTGATTTTTTACAGTAGCTTTATAGAACAAATCTATTACAAACTATGAGACTAGGCTGTATATTAGAATGTCTCATGAGACATGTGATCCCATGGGAGGTTTGTTTCAGCCCAGGCCATCACCACCACATGCCTGATCATGATACCCACCACTGTTGAATGTCCTTAGGAACTGTATCACATTGTACAGTCCACAGCCCATCCCACTGCCATGCTGTGGACTGTGCCTCATGCACTTTCCCTGGAGTCTCCTACAAGATTCCTATGCCCAACATGGGCACTCTGGTAAACTCTTTGCATGAGCCCCTGGTTGGCTTTGTGGGGAGGGGCAGAGTTGACACAAAGACTCCCCCTGATTCTTGCAAACAAGGCCACAGAACCATGTGGCCTCAATGGTACTGCTACAGAGCAGTGGTGACAGTTGAAATCATGTGAACTGCTACCTACAATATCCTCAAGACTAGACCAACACAGATCTGAAGGGGAAACCCAGATACTCTCAAGCTCCCCAGATTTTTCCAGTGAGAAGCCAAGATTAGGACCCACTGGGAGAGAGACAATCAAATGTCTGGAGAGAATATGGGGTATAGTTGCTGTGGTGGTTTGAATGAGTGTTCCCCCATAGGCTTTAAGTATTCAGACATTTTTGTCTCCAGTTGGTGGCACTGTTCTTGGAGGTCTTAGAAGGTGTGGCTGTGCTGGAGGAAGTATGTTATTGGGGGCAGGCTTAGTGAGCTTAACAAGTCTTGCGGTCTCCAGCCTCTCCCTCTCTCTGCTTCCTGTGCTCATTGCGAGATGTGACCCTTGGCTTGCTGCTCCAGCCCCGGCCACCATGCTTCCCTCCACAATGGAGTCTGATTCCCTGGAACCATCAATCGTAAGCTCAAATAAACTCTTCCTTTTATAAGTTCCCTTGGCCATGATGTTTTATCACAGCAACAGAAAAGTGACTAATACAGTTGCCCCAAAATTGGGTTTCTACATATCAAAAACATTCCTAAGAAAATACTGGAAAAAAAAATACTGGAAGTTTCTCTTCTGAAGCATCAAAGACTAAAATATCTAAAGTTTAAAGAAAGGAAATCTTAAAAATGATGAAAAGTGTGTTTCAGTTTGAATCTGAAATGTCCCCCCCGCACTTGTTCCTCAACGGGTGTTACTGTTTTGGGCTGCTGTGGAACCTTTAGTAGGTGGGCCTCACTGACAGAAGCCATGGGGCTGGGGGAGCCATGGGGCTGGGCCTTTGAAGGTTCTAGCTTGTTCCCTGGTTTTGGTGTCTGCCAGGATGCGAGGAGCCTCTGCTGATTGCTTTAGGGATAATGAGCTAAGCTTCCCTTCCCTGAGCCTACTTTGCTCTGATAGACTGAAACCATAACCAAAATAAACTTTTTCTCTCTTACATTGGTTCTGTTATGTATTTTGTTCCCACCAATATGGGAGTGATACAATGTACTTAAATGTTTTACTTGAACTTTGATGTGAGGTGTCTTTTTTCACTGTAATGTCTCATGTAAGGCAGCATTCCCTCGAAGCGTGAGTCCCCGACTTGGCATTTTATAGGGTTTTTTTTTTTTGTTGCCTAAAGGACATTGATGATACCTTATCCCTGAGTTCCAATTACAGTGCTGCTGAAGCATAGGAAGGGGTTGCAAAGCCATGTCTTCTCCCAGTTTCCTAACCTTTTATGGGTTCTACATCCACACCTTAATTTAGCACAACTATGCATTTACCTCTTTACCAGTGACCCTTACCACATATTTCCACTTAGTTTTACATAATAACACTTTTTCTCTCACATTTTTTTAAGTTTTCTGTTTTAATTAAATTGTTCATTTGCAGTGTGGTTACAACTAGCATCAAAACTGCTGGCTTTTGGAAAGTCATGTTCCAGAGACAGAGGGTTTACTTTGCTGGAAGAGTGCAGCAGTGTTTTATAAAGGGAAGCCAGACTGGTGGTTTTTCTAGAGGTTCCTGGGAAGAAGGTGATTTATGAACTTTCTGTCACCACCAGTCAGGGACTGGGCAGGTCCTTTAACATCCAAGCATCCTATTCAATCTTCACAAGTGTGTTCTATTTTCTACACTGTGTAGATAGGAAGGGCTCAAAAGTGGGTAGGCAACTTGTCCAATTCACCTCTGTAGAGTGGAAGAGTTGGATTTGAACCCTGTTCTGAGTGACATCAAAACTGAGACTACAAAGCTTTCTACACAACGCTTTCCATCATTTTCCCATCCCGAGCCACCACAGACACCGCCCAGCCCAGCTCTGTGCAGCCCAGCCCTATGCAGACTCTCAAAGCAAACAGGAAGAAGGCCACCTCCAGGCCAACTTAGTTCTTTGACATTTTGGACAAACAAGCTACTTAAATAATAAATTATTAAAGCTGAGCCATGTACTAATGATTATAACAGTGATCACATAATTATAGCTTGAACCTTACCAAAGTTAATCTCATTCAATGACATACAGAAATGAGCTGTATGGTAGGTAATTAGACCAAAACAGTGAACTACACATTAAAAATTGCCTCATGAAGTCAGATTAGAGGTTGCTGAGGTCTACTGGGGACTGTCTGGAAGATAAGAGGGAGAGTCATTGTGACCACGGTTCTGTTTCTTTAGGAGTGAGGTGGGGCAGTGGCCCTTCTGCCTTTCCTGCCTTCAGATCCTCAACAGGATGCATGGCTCTCCTTTCTGATCAAGCTGGCCTCATGACCCTGGTATCAGCCCTAATTCTAATTCTGCAAATGTGAAACCTATTTTCTAAGTGGCCTTGTAGATTTTTTTCATGAATATAATTTCAGAATTACAGGAAAGTTTCAAAAGTAGCTCAAAGAATCTTCATATATCCTTTGGCCAGATTCTCCTATTGCCATTTAACATATTCATGTTCATGAGCATTCGTCTTTCTCCTTCTCCCTGTCCTCTTCCATCAATCTATTTGCATATAAATTATCTGAACTGTTGTTTGACAACCACAGGTATAATAATCCCTTGTTCTCTAAATCCTTCACCTCATATCTCCTAAAAATAACACATTTTTGTATCAGGAAACTAACATACATAAACAATCTATAGCCCCTAAGCAAATATTGATACCCCCCTAGTAATATAATATGCTTATAGCAAAAGAAAGTTCCAGCTCATACATGACCTTTTTCACCTTTCTTTTGTCTGTCCTTAATTTTTAATAATTCCCCAATCTTCCTTTGTGTTTCTTAATACAGACTCTTTTTTTTTTTTTTGGCTTTTGGAAGTAGAGTCTCCCTGTAGCCCCAGCTGTCCTGGAACTCACTCTGTAGACCAGGCTGGCCTTGAACACACAGAGATCCACCTCCCAAGTGCTAGGATTAAAGGCATGCACCACCACACCCAGCAATACAGACACCTTTTTAAAAAGAATACAGACCAGTTATTTTATAGAATTCTCTGAGCTTACTAGTCCCTCATGATTCACAACATATCTCATGGGCAGGAGGATCTTTGCCATAAAATGCTTTTGTGTTCTCAGTACAGAATGTCAGAAGGCACGGAGGACACTGATCTTTATCTCTTCTACTACAAGTGGGTTAAATGATCATTTGGTTGAGTGGGTATCAATCAGTATCTATCAGGCAGGTGTTTTGATACTGTAACTGTCCTATTTCTCTCTCTGCTGGGAGTATACACCAATGATCCTTGCCTGGATAAGTTATGTATTAGTCACTTTTCTGTTGCTCTGATAGAAACACCACATCCAAGGAAACTTATAAAAGGAAGGATTAGAGGGGCTGGAGAGATGGCCTAGCGGTTAAGAGCACCAACTGCTCTTTCAGAGGACCCAGGTTTGATCCCCAGCACCCACATGGCAGCCGAGAACCATCTGTAACTCCAATTCCAGGAGAACTCCAGTTCCAGGGGAATCCGACACCCTCTTCTGACCTCCGAGGCATTGCACGACACGGGTGCACAGACCTACATGCAGACAGTACATTCATACACATACAAAAATAAATAAATAAATTAATTAATTAATTAATTTTTTAAAAAAGGAAGGATTAGAGTCCATGATGGTGGGGAGGCATGGTGGCAGGAGCTGCCAGTGCAGGAGCAGAAAGCAGAGGTTCACATCTTCAAGCAGGCACAGGAAGCAGAGAGTGACTGCAGATTGGCAAGGCTTTTGAAACTGGCTAAGCTCACTCCCAGTGATGTGGTTCTTCGAGCATGGGTACCTCTTCTAAGACCTCTCAAAACAGCACCACCAACTGGGGACAAAATGTCCAAATACTTGGAGCCTATGGGGAACATTCTCATTCAGACCACCACATTCTACTTCCTGGCACCCAAAAGCTTACAACCATAAGAAATGCAAAATGACTTTAGTCCAACCTTAAAAGTCCCCATAGTCTTTACCAATATTAATACTACTCAAAAGTCTACAGTCCAAAATCTCTTCTGAGACTCAAGCCCAAACTCTTAACTGTAAACCTCTGTAAAAATCAAAAGACAAAGTACATATTCCCAACATACAGTGGAACCAAATACACATTCCCATTCCCATTCCAAAGAGATAAATTGAGTCTTAGTGAGGAAATAATGTACTAAGACCAGACCAAAAACCAGAAGGGAAAACACCAAACACAGTGTTCCATGTGCAACCCTGGGACTTACTTCCAAGCGCTTAGATGGCTCAGCTCTTCCGGCTTTTCATACAACATACATCTCTTTGTTGGGCTGGTACCATGCGCTGTATGCAGCTTTTCTTGGCAAATATCTCACATCTCTGCATCTCAAACATCTTCTTGGGGTCTCGACTGCCAACCAGCCTTCGCCTTCACAGTTTCACACAATGACACGATGACTTATTAGGGCCATTGTGGTGGCCTTCTTTATGAAGGGACCCTCCTGCTGTACTCTGCCTGGCCTCGGAGGCTCTCTGAAACTGCAGAGGAAGAGCTGATGACTCCTTCACTCTTGCATCTTTCATGCCTCTAAAACTAGCACCATGTGAATGACATTGTCAAGTTTTCTTGCAAGCTTGGGATGGACCCTGGTGTACTTCAGCCACACTCATGGCTTTTCTCTGCTGTGGATTTCTTACCTTAGAAAACCCTTCCAACATTTTCCTTTCAAAAGTTGGAGGGTTAGCTGGGTGTGGTCTTGCACTAAAGGTGCTCCTTCCATTGTTTACTTTAAAATCTCTAGGCCACTCCTTAATCTCCTTATCAAAGGGATCTTCTTCAACACAAGGCTTGCCTCCAACATTAATCTTCCTAGTGCTCTTTTTTATCCAAATTGTACATTCTGCATTTCTTTCTGCCACATTTGCTCTTTTTTTGCTATAGATCTGTATAATATTCACCAATAGCCATACCACCATTTCTATATTAGGCTGCCTAGAGATATCCTCTACCAAAGGAATTAGTCCATTACTTTTCAACTTAGCTTAGGTAAGCATTTGGGCTGTGGGCAAACTCCAGCCAAACTCTGCAAAAATATCCCAGTTGCTGCTTAAGTCCTTATTTTCCTCTGGAACTACAATTTTCTCAGCACTGCTTTCTTCCAGGCTCCTACTATAATGGACCATTAAGCCCTGCTTACGTAAAGCAGTCAACAGCTTTTCTAGCCCAAACTTCCAAAGTCTTACATATTTCTCCAAACACCCACACAGTCAGGTTCTTTGCAGCTACCACCCCACTCCTGGTACCAATTATTGTTTTAGTTACTTTTTTTGTTGCTGTTATAAAAATACTACAACCAAGGGAACTTATAAAAGGAAGAGTTTATTTGAGCTTATAGTTCCAGGAAAATTAGAGTCCATCATGGTGGGGAGGAATGGTGGCAGGAAGTACCAGAACAGGAGCAGAAAACAAGTTTACATCTTTAAGCAGGCACTGGGTACAGAGGGAGAAACTGGACATTGACAAGGCTTTAAGAACTCTCTAATCCCGCCCCCCGGTAACATGCTTCCTCCAGCACAGCCACATCTTTTAACCTCCCAAAACAGTACCACCAACTGGGGACAGAATGTCCAAATACAACAAGAAAAGCACTGAGAAAGCCAGGAAAGCAAGCAGTATTCTGGGATAATCTCTACAAGGTAAACAGACAAGAAGGCGTGTAATTCCATAAAGAAAAGTGGGAATAGTGTAAGGCAGCAGCAGCAATGGCACACGTGACCAGAAGGCAGTGGCAGTGACATTCCTGACTCCCTACACACTAGCTAGGGAATACGTGGGGCACCTCCCCCAGAAAAGTGGGAATAGTGTAAGGCAGCAGCAGCAATGGCACACGTGACCAGAAGGCAGTGGCAGTGACATTCCTGACTCCCTACACACTAGCTAGGGAATACCTGGGGCACCTCCCCCAGGCTAGGCTTCCCTGCCCCTGGACCCAGATACAGATGGTTGCAACCTGCCCTGGAGAGTCTGTAGGTGGACTGCATGTGGCATGGTGGTTCTGTAAGTACAAATCTCCCAGTGATTGTATCAGACTGACCTCCACGCAGTGGTGAGAGTCCCCAACTGCTTGGCAGCAGTGATATTCCAGACTAGCTACTCACTAGTAGCTAGGGAACACCTGGGGCCCCTCCCTCAGCTCCAGGCTAGGCTTTCCTGCCACTGGACCCAGAGTCAGACATTATCAACCAGCCCTGGAGATCTGTTAGGCAAACCCCTCATGGCACGGAGGTTCTGTGAGTTCAACTGCCCCAGTGAGGGCATGAGGTTGACCTCTGATTGGTGCTGAGTCCCCACTCTTGCAGTGGTGGTGATGTTCCAGACTCACTACCCACTAGCTAGAGAAAATCTGAAGCCCCTTTCTCAGCTCCAGGCTAGACTTCCCTGCCCCTGGACCCAAATCCACACATTTGCAACCAGCCCAGGAGACCTGGTAGGCAGACCCCACGTGGTGTGGTGTTCAAGTCTGTCTGATTGTTACCTGTCTCAGATCTCTGGATGCCTTTAGTCCTAGCACTTGGGAGGCAGAGGCAGACGGATCTTTGTGAGTTCCAGGCCAGCCTGGTCTACAGAGAGAATTCCAGGACAGCTGAGGCTACAGGGAGACCCTGTCTCAAAAAGACCAAAAAAAAAAAAAAAAAAAAAAAAGAAAAAGAAAAAGAAATACTGAAGAAAACTCAAGCTAAAATGTAAAAGGAAGTGCAACACCCAATAAACCACCTACAAAGGATGGGAGAAAGCCTCAGCAACAGAATGAACAAAGTTGAAAATAGAATATCAAGACTGGAAGACAACATGGAAGAACTGGAGTGCTCAAGAAAAGATTATGAAAAATTAAAAAAATATACAGGAGTGGAATAATCAGGAATTTTGAGCCACTATAAAAAGAACAAACCTATGCATCATATGTATAGAGGGAGGAGAAGAATCTCAGAATGATGGCACTGAACAGAACTTCAACAGAATTATAGAAGAAAATTTCCCCAAATTAAGGAAGGACGTAGCCATACAAACACAGAAGCACTTAGAACACCAAATATACAGGACCAGAAAAGAAATTCCCCATGTCATATCATAGTAAAAACACTAGAAGTTCAAACAAAGAGAGAATACTGAAAACTGCACAAGAAAAACAACAAGTTACATATAAAGAATAATCCATCAGAATTATAGCAGACTTTTCATTTCAAATGATAAAGCCAGAAGAGCTTGGACCAAAGTATTCCCAGTTCTAAATGAATATAGATGCCAACCCAGAATATTTTACCCAGCAAAAATGTCTATTATAGTTGAAGGAGAAAGAAAAATATTTTATGACAAAAATAGACTGAAAGAATTCATGTCCAGAAAACCAGCTATTTAGAGAATACTTCAAGCACTATAAAGAGCAGAAGGAAAGAACAACTATATCCAAGTACTTGGTGAGGGTATAACTGTGGAAATACAAACCTAGAACAAGAATGCATCAGAAACCCAAAATGATGGGAAGCAATACATCTCTCGAAAACAACCTTATTATTTATTTATTTATTTATTTATTTATTTATTTATTTATTTATTTTGGTCTTGAGACAGGGTCTCCCTGTAGCCCCAACTGTCCTGGAACTCAATATATAGACCAGGCTGGCCTTGAACTCGCAAAGAGCCACCTGCTTCTGCCTACAGAGTGCTGGGATTAAAGGTGTGCACCAGCCTGCTGGGCTCAATAACTTTAAATATCAATGGACTGAACTCCTCAATCAAGAGGAATAGACTAGTATGCTAATGGATTAAGAAACAAAATCCATCTTTTTGTTGTCTGAAAGAAAACCATCTTAATTTCAAGGACAGGCACTATCTTAAGGTGAAATGGTTGAAAAAAATATTTCAAGAAAATGGCACTAAGAAACTAAGAAGCAAGCAGTAGTTGCTATTCTAATATCAGACTAAATAGACTTCAAACCAAAACTAATCAGAAGAGTTGAAGAGGGTCACTTCGTTCTTATCAAAGGAACAATTAACCAAGAAGATATCACAATCATGAAGATATATGCACCAAACTCTGGTGCACTGAACTTTATAAACACAATTCTAGAGGACTTTAAGGCACAGATTAATCCCAAAATACTAGTAGTAGGGGACTTGACTACCCCACTGTGTCCATTAGATAGGATAACAGGACAAAGAATAAATGGAATGACAGTTGGACTGAACAATATGAAACACCAAATAGACCTAACAGACATCTACCAAATACTCCACCCAAACACCAAAAAATATACTTTCTATTCAGCACCCCGAGGAGCATTCTCCAAAATTGATCACACACTGGGACACAGAACAAACCTCAACAAATACAAAACAAAACAAAACAAAACAAAACAAAACAAAAAACCCCTGAAATAGTTCCACGCATTCTATCAGACCACAATGCAATAAAGCTTAATATCAACATCAGAAGAAGCCCTACTAACTACAGGAACTCACGGAGATTAAACAACACACTCCTGAAAAATGAATGGGTCAAAGGAGAAATTAAGAAAGAAATAAAAATATTTCTGGATTTAAATAAAAAGGATAATATAAACACAACAAAACCTCTGGGACACTTTTATTTGTTTGTTTATTTATTTGTTTATTTGTTTATTTTGAGACAGGGTCCTCCTGTAGCCCCAGCTGGCCTGGAACTCACTCTGTAGATCAGGCTGGCCTTGAACTCACAGAGATCCGCCTGCCTCTACCTCCCAAATGCTGGGATTAAAGACATGTACCACCACACCCAGCTTAAAGACGGTTCTTAGCTGCCACGTGGGTGCTGGGAATCGAACCTCTGCGAGAGCAGTTGGCTCTCTTAATGGCTGAGCCATCTCTCCAGCTCACCTCTGGGACACCTTAAAAGCAATCCTAAGAGGGAAATTTATAGCTCTAAGTTCCTACATTAAAAAATCAGAGAGAGCTAGGTGGGTGATCGGTGGCGTGCTTCCCTGACACTGCCTCTGACCTCTGAAGCCTTCCATAGTTGGCCCTGGGCGTCACTGCAGAGCCACCATGTCTAGGATCAGGCTGGGGCTGCAGGAGGAGAACCTGCACCGCTCCTGTGTAGAACTGCACTTTAGCAGTGGTAATGGAAGTAGTGTTCCAGCCTCAGTTTCTATCTATAATGGTGACTTGGAAAAAATACTGCTGTTTGTGCAACATGAATCTGGATAGAGTAGCTCCGAGTTCTCGGGGTGACAGCCCTCCCTGCTCCCAGACACCACAAGATACTAACAGAACTTCTGAAACAGACACACACAGCATTAGAGAAAAAAACAGCACCCAGTCTGAGGAAGATTATATTTAGAGGAGGAGAAGTTGAAAGCATCTTGAAGAAAATCTCGGGTTGGATATGGGATTTGTCAAATGGACCAGAAAATATTCTCTCCCATTCCCCGAGGAGTTCGTTTTTAAACACCCGAAGTGCACAGCTGATCTCAGCATGAGAAACACAAGCCTCGTGAAGAAAGGGGGCATTTTCTCCGCAGACTTCCTGAAGGTTTTTCTTCCGTCTCTGCTGCTCTCTCATCTGCTGGCCATCGGATTGGGGATCTATATTGGGAGGGCTCTGACAACCTCCACCAGCACCTTTTGATGAAGAATTGGATCTGACTTGTTTTGTTCCCACAGTGAGGATTTACACCTGAGCTCTGACAGCCAACTGAAGAGTGTCCTGGTCCTTGAGTGGCTGCACTGCTTCGTGTTCAATTGTTCTGTAAATGCAGCATTCCTGATTCAGTAAGACAAAGAATAGACACTGAAATCATGATCTATAATTATATGTATGGGATCAGACTGATGCCTGTTATAATATTTCATAAAAAATTTCTTTGGATATTAGTTATAAATACTGTAAATGTAATATAGTAGCAATGGTGTATGTATTTAAATTCATCTGTAATCTTAATTCAGTTCAGACACTTAGACTTCAACGGAATGAGCAACTGATAATGAAATCGATTTAAGGGGTTTGTCCAAAAAGAATGTTGTGGCCTTATAATTATATTACATAGTAGAATCTACTACACGTTTATTTTAAATGGGTGAAAAGTGTCTATAAAGACCTTAACTATCTGAATTGTCAAGTAATAACGGAAGCCAAGGTTCCCCACACCCCTCATGCAATTCCTATGCTATGAGAGTCTGCTTCACAGGATGACTCTAGCCTGGCCTTCAGCTGTTGCCTCTGGTGGCCAGTTTTGTTGCAGGCACCAACTCTTTGTCTCCTGCTGTTCATTCTGCTGGATTTAATCTCATTGTCTGTGTTTAACTTCTGTGCTCTCAAAATCCGATGTATTTGTAAGTAAATCTGTCTACTTTAAATGACTGGAATTAGAAAAAAATAAGTATTTGCCAACTCCTTAAAAAAAAAAAAAGCAGAAAGAGCACAAATAGATGCTTAACATTGCACCTCAAGACACTTGAAAGATAAGTGAATCCCAAACCCAACAGACAAGAAGAAATAACAAAAATCAGAGCAGAGATTAATGAAATGCAAATAATAAAACAATACAAATAGCCAGACGTGGTGACGCATGCCTTTAATCCTAGCACTTGGGAGGCAGAGGCAGGCGGATCTTTGTGAGTTCAAGGCCAGCCTGGTCTACAGAGAGAATTCCAGGACAGCTGGGGCTACAGGGAGACCCTGTCTTGAAAAGACCAAAAAAAAAATAATAATAATAATACAAATAATAAGTCCAAGAACTAGTTCTTTGAAGATAGCCCAATTAACCAAAAGAAAGAAAGAGCAATTTCAAATCAACAAAATTAGACAAAAAGGGAAACATTATAACAAATAACAAAAGATCCAGAACATTATATGGGAATACTTTAAAAACTTATACTCTATTAAATTTGAAATGGATGAATATCTGAAATCATGAGACTCACCAATTAACTAAGAAGAGATCAACAGCTTAAACAAACCCATAACATATGAGTAAATTGAAATACTAATATCAAACCTCCCAGCTAAAAAACAAAAGCTTTGGCCTAGATGGATGTATGGCAGAATTATATCAGAGGACCTACAACATATATTACTTAAGTTATTCAAAATGATAGAAACGGAGAGAAATCCCCCAAATTCTTCTATGAAGCCAACACCACTCTAATACCAAAAGTAGGCAAAGATACAACCAAAAAAGAAAACTGTAAACCCATATCCTTAATGAATATAGATGCAAAAATTCTCAACAAAATTCTTGCAAACCACATATAGGCACATATCAAAAAGGTCATCTACCATGAACAAGTTGGATTTATTCCAGAGATGCAGGGATGGTTCAACATACAGAAATCAGTAAATGGCATAAAGCACATAACAGACTGAAAGACAAAAACCACATCGTCATCTCAATTGATGCAGAAAGGGCCTTTGATAAAATTCGACATGTCTTTATGTTTAAAGTCCTAGAGAAAACTGGACTGGAGGTAACATACCTCAACATAATTAAAGCTATATACAACAAACCTACAGCCAACATCATTGTAAATGGAGAAAAATTAGAGGCATTCCCCTTAAAGTCAAGGATATCTCTACTCCTTTTCAATATAGTGCTTGCAACTCTTGCTAGAGCAGTAAGACAAGAGAATGAAATTAAAGGAGTACTCATCAGAAAAAAGGAGGTCAAACTATCCCTTTTTGCAGATGACATGATAGTATACCTAAGGGACACCAAAAATTCCACCAGAAAACTCCTAGAAATGATTCTCAGTTTCAGTAAAGTGGCAGGTTACAAAATTAATCCACAAAAATTTTTATTGGCCTTTCTACATGCCAATAACAAGCAATTGGAAAAGGAGTACATGGAAACCCTCCCATTCACAATAACCTCAGAAACCAAAAACCAAAACAAAACAAAAAATACTCCCAAAATATCTCAGAACAAACCTGACCAAAGACATGAAAGATCTCTGCAATAATAATTTTAAATTTTTGAAGAAGGAGATTGAGGAAGACACTAGAAGATGGAGGGACCTCCCATGCTCATGGATTGGAAGAATATAGTAAAAATTCCCATCCTACCCAAAATAATCTATAGATTCAATGCAATCCCAATCAAAATCCCCGTGACTTTCTTCACAGAATTAGAAAAAAAATCTTAAAATTCATATGGAAAAACAAAGACCACTCCCCCAAATACCCAAAGCAACTCTGAGCAAAAAGAGTAATGCAGGGGGATTACTATACCAGATTTCAAACTATATCACAGAGCTATAGTTATAAAACAGCATGGCACTGGCACAAAAATAGATCCATTGATCAATGGAACAAAACTGAAGATTAAAACTTGAGGACATGCAGTTTCAGGCACCTGATATTTGACAAAGGAGCCAAGAACACTCAATAGAGGAAAGGCAGCATCTTCAGCAAATGGTGCTGGCAAATTTGATCACCTCCCGTACCTTACACCTTGCACAAAAGTCAACTCTAAATGGATCAAAGACCTCAATGTGAAACCTGAAATTCTGAAAATGTTTGAAGAAAATGTTGGCAGTAACATACAAGATATAGGAAAAGACTAAATCAGATAGTAGTTGCACAAGAAATAAGGTCAACAATCAATGAGCAAGACCTCATTAAACTAAAAAGCTTCTGTACAGCAAAAGAAACAAAGCCATAAAGAGAAAACCACATAATAGGAGGAATTCTTCACCAGTGACAGGTCTGACAGAGGTTTAACATCCAGAATATATAAATTACTCAAAAAACAAAAGTCCAAGAAAACAAATGACCCAATTAAAAGAGGGGCTAAAGGCAGACTTGACTCCCCAAACCTGGCTCCTGACTCCCTGTAGTTCCAGTTCCAACTTGCTTAGCTTGGTTCCCAGCACCTGGTGCCCAGCTCCCAGCTCTGGTAATGGGGTAGGAGGACAGAGCCCAGCAAATGCCTGGCCTGTAAGCATCCGCTTTGACTCCCTGCTCCCAGCAGTAAGACAAGGCACACCCACCTACCCAGAGGCCCTAGTGTCTGGACCAGAGATCCTGCTCTGGCTCAGCTCTGGCTCCCTGGCAGCTCCGGCTCCCGCTCCTGGGGAGACAGAGCCCTGCCTTCCCACCCAGAGGCCTATAGTGTCCCTCGGCTATGGAGGCTACTGCTCTTGATCCAGGCTAGTGAGACAGTGTTTGCCCACCCACCCAGAGCTCAGATTCCCATAGGAGTGACTTAGCACCCAGCATGTGAGACAGAGGCTCAGAGGCCCATACAAAATTAGAGATGAAATGGGAAACATCGCAATAAATAACGAAAAGATCCAGACAATTATACCAGAATACTTTAAAAATCTATACTGTGTTAAACTTGAAAACCTAAGAGAAATGGATAAATATCTGAAATCATGGAACTCACCAAAGCTTAACCAAGAAAAGATCAACAGCTTAAACAGACCCATAACATATGAGGAAATTGAAACACTAATATGAAACTTCCCAACTAAGAAAAGCCCAGATGGATTTACAGCAGAATTCTATAAGATATTTAAAGAAGACCTACAACCATTATTATTCAAATTATTCTAAAGGATAGAAACAGAGGAAAATCTCCCAAATTCCTCTATGAAGCCACCATCACTATAATACCAAAACCAGCAAAAATACAACCAAAAAAACTATAGACCCATTTCTTTAATTCTCAACCAAATACTTGCAAACTGCATACAGGCACACATCAAAAAGGTCATCCACCATGACTGAGTCAGATTTATACCAGAGATGTAGGGATGGTTCAACATACATCAACATAAGTCAATAAATGTCATAAAGCACATAAACATCATGAAATTTTCAAGTAAATGGATGGAACTAAGTGAAATAACACAATCCCAGAAAAACAAATGACGTATGGTGGCCTTCATTTGTGGATCCTAGCACCAAATCCTTATATGTAAGTCAAGTTGGGTAATTTTTCTTTTGGTTTTTTGAGACCGGGTCTCCCTGTAGCCATAGCTTCCTGGAACTCACTCAAGATCAGGCTGGCCTTGAACTCACAGAGATCCACCTGCCTCTGCCTCCGCATGCTAGGATTAAAGGCGTGTGCCACCACAGCTGGTACGTTGAATAATTTTTAGTACAAATAACACCACATTGACTGATGCTACTATAGATATAGCTTGGGAGTTTATGTCTCTATTTTTCTAAGTTCTAACATTTATGGGAAAGAATAAATCTCTTCTTTGAAAGTACATTAAAAAACATACATCAACTTGCTATGTAACTTAGGAATGTAAAGTTATATTTCTTTTTACCTGCATGCAACATTACTATTAAAATGTGAATCCCAAAGTCCTATAGTTTATTTTCAGACTGTCATTTTGGTATATGTGTGGAGTGTATATATGCATATTTTGGAGTAATATAAAATTAAAGGGAACAACAAGAACCAAAGACTTGTTCAAAGAACTGACCAAAACAATAAACTCCTACATCGAAATAGTTAAAAAAGACTAAGAAAAAGATGCAAGACAGGTCTTAACAAATATGGCAGAATAGATGAGCTCTGGTGGTTAGGGGGATGGATGGGGAAATGGGTCTAAATTTGATTGGGAAAGATTGTATGAAATGCACAAAAGCTCAATAACAATTTTTTTTAAAAAAAAGAAAACAAATGGTACCAAATGTTGGAGAGGGTGTGAAGAAAGGGGAACATTCATGCACTGCTGATGGGATTGCAAACTCATGCAACCCCTATGGAAAGTAGTGTGGAGAACTCTTTAAAGGATAAAAATGAACCTACCATTTGACCCAGTCATACCACTCCTGGTTGTATACCCAAAGGACTCATCCTATACCAGAGATACACGTACAATCATGTTTATTGCTGTTCTTTTCACAATAGTGAAGATCTGGAAGCAACCCAAGCATCTCTCAACTGATGAGTGGATAATGAAAATATGGTACATTTACACAATGGAGTTCTATGCATCAGTAAAGAAAGATGACATCAAGAAATTTGCAGGTAAATGGATGAAATTAGAAGCTGTTATGCTAAACGAAGTAACACTATCTCAGAAAAACAAACAAGGTATGTTTTTGTGGATTTTAGTACCAAATCCTTATATGTAAGTCAAAGTGGGTAACTGGTCAATAAAGATGATATCACTATAGCTATAGCTTGAAGTATATTTCTCTATTTTCCTCCATTGTAAGAATTATAGGAAAGAATAAATGTCCTTTTTTTAAGTATATTAAAACATACATCAACTTGTTCTGTAAAAAAAA
>VZQC01001793.1:1061399-1105765 GCA_009823505.1 Rhizomys pruinosus | reverse complement strand
GATCCCACTGCAGGAGTCTTCCATAGGGTTGGTAAAGCTTGGCGTGGGATTATCCTGCCCCTTTCCAGTGTAGTCTCTTCTTCGTGATCCTGGCATATGGGCTTCTCCTTGCCTGTATTCCAATTCCAATGTGAGTCCTAAATGCCTCTTCACTGTGTTGAAGGCTTGCTTTGCTTGCCTCCTTCAGATGTTTCTTTGTAATCTCAGTTGGCAGGGGGGGGGCTCCTGCCAATGGGCTCAGGAGATCTCAGTTCAAGTTCTTTGAAGGCAGGCACTGGAGGCAGAGGAAAGTGCTGACTGGGAAAGGGCCACAGAAAAACATCTCCTGTGGGGGAATGGAGCCAGCTCACGGAGCACCCTCTATCGCATAGACCCTGATCCTGAAACCTAGAGATACAACTTGATTCCTGCCTGAAGATATTGCTCTAGTAATCACCTTGGAAGTTCTAAGCAACCAAAAGTCTATTAACAGGCAGAGAGAGAGGGAAAGGTCTCCATGAGTAAAGTGAGGAGGCCAACCCCACCCCTCAAGCCAAACCAGGCATTCTACACAAATATGCAGGCACAGGCGCAGAGGGGACTAGGTCTGTGAATGCTGGCTTACAGTGCAGCCTTCTTCCTCCTCCTCCTCCTCCTCCTCCTCCTCCTCCTCCTCCTCCTCCCCTTCTATTCTTCCTTTTCCTCCCCTTTCTCTTCCTCCTCCTCCTCCCCTTCTATTCCTCCTTTTCCTCCCCTTTCTCTTCCTCCTCCTCCTCTTCCACCTCCTCTTCCTCCTCCTCATCCTCTTCTTTTTTCTTTTTTGTTGTTCCTTCTGCCTCCTGTGCTAGAGTTCAAGCTGGGGTACTCATGCATGCTAGTTAGCCAAGCACTCTACTTCTGAGCTACACGCCCAGCCCTGACTCTGCCTTCTTTTAAGCTCTCCTCCTCTCACTGGGCTATTTACCCTTGATGATGAGACGAGCTTAGCAACTGGATGGAGGGCTTGCTGGCAAGCTGGATTCTGTTCTCAGATCTGTGTGGCGTGGCCTTGGGTCCTGGATTCTCCTGCTACTTCCAGCTCTGGACTGGAACCTTACCTCAGTGCAAGTTTCCTAGCTGGTGATCTTTTTCAATCCCAAGAACAGGGTTGTCTCTAGTCTATCCATTCTCCTTCTGACTTTTCTTTACTTCATATTCCAGAGGCTAATGTCTAGTTTCCAAAAGTGCTTCACCATCCCTGAGCCTGGAGATGGCTAGCCCTAAGCAATTCCCACAGGACTCCTTCTACTTAGGTCCTCTCTCTTTAAGAGAACACACACACACACACACACACACACACACACCACAATTACACATGGGTAACATGGTAATCCTTGGAAATCTTACTGCATAGCCAGGCTGGCCTCAAACCTCCCAAGTACTGGAATTACATTAGCAGGCCACCATTCTCAGCAATATTAACCAGTCATGATAAGCCACTGCGGGGGGGGGGTCCTTTGGAGTCTGACTGATGATGCAGTCCCTCTTTTATGTGTCCACCTTCTCAGACAGCCCTTTTTCCACTCACTAAGATCTGTGTGCCAGAAACAAGAGGGGGTGTTGTATTCATTTTTTTTTTTTCTTTAGAGACAGAGTCTTACTGTGTAGCCCAAGCTGGCCTTAAACTTACTATGTAGCCCAGACTAGCCTCAAACTCATGGAAGTCTTTCTGCTTCCATTTGAGCCACCATATCCAGCTTATATTCAATTCTAAATAAACAGTTTGATGACAGCCTTTAGGGGAACACATAGCCAGATTAGGTTGTTGACAAGATACTGGTAATGACTTTGTCTTAACAGTCCTATCTTCATTGGTCAGTGTTGTATCATTGTATGTATGTATGTATGTATGTATGTATGTATGTATTATGTATGTATACAAATGTCTATATTTACCCATCTCGTATGCTGTTTTTCAGTCCATACTACCTTTGAATAAAGGTACTTCAGATTTCACCTTGTTAAAAGACATTTACTGAATCCAGGAAAAACTGTAGAGCCATCTGAGAAAGTTTGCTTAATAACACTCCTTGTACATGGCCCCCACTGTTCTAAGACAAGAAGTATGTCATAGGAATCTAAAGATTCTAAGTGCGTGGGAATTGCTGATTTTCTTTAACATTGATTCCAATGGCTTATGTTTTGAGAGCATGTCAAACAAGCTAGTGATAGTATGCACCCAGATAAAGTGTCAGGGAGACTACTGCTTCATTATACTCACTCACCTCCACCTCCAGAAAACAAGAGCAAATTTTAGCATTCCTCCAGGTCACTTGGTCGAACCTCGACTTCCCTCTACAAGGCAGAGTTCTTGCCTGGGTGGGTCGAACATTTTCTTTGACTCTAGGCGTGTCTTTTTGTTGATCTAAATAGTTTATGTATGTCTGTTCCTAGGAAGTCCTGTTAGTTTTAATCAGTTATTGTTTAGCTCTGAGAATGTCGCTTCCTAAAGGTTTAAAGGAACTCCTCAGGCTATGGCTACTCTTTTGAATTCAGACTCAGTTAAGTTTTCCGAACAGTCTAGATGCAGCCAGATTGTTTGTGAGAATGGAAAGTGAATGGACTCTAGCCCCATTCCTGATGGAGACCTTGAAACCTTCTGCACACAGTCTTTATTACCCACATTTCTGTTGGCTTTATGATTTTCCTCATTCCTACCAGGATTTCCATTATGCCCCTCCTCCTCCTCCTCCTCCTCTTCCTCCTCCTCCTCCTCCTCCTCCTCTGTTTCTTCTTCTTCCTTCTTCTTCTTCTTCTTCTTCTTCTTCTTCTTCTTCTTCTTCTTCTTCTTCTTCTTCTTCTTTCTTCTCCTCCTTCTCCTTCTCCTTCTCCTTCTTCTTCTTTTCTTTCTTAGACAAGGTCTCCCTGTAGCCCCAGTTGGCCTGGAACTCATTATATAGGTGAGACTGTCCTCAATCTCACAGGGTTGCCTGTCTCTGCCTCTGAGTGCTGGGATTAAAGGCACACACCACCAGGCCTGGCTCATCATCATCATAGGGATTTACTAGTCCAGAGGTCCAAATTCTTCCACATTGTTCCTACAAACCAGTTTCAAAGGCCTACAAATAACACAGTTTCCTCATAACAATAACCACACTTCTCAGTATTGATTTTCTGTATTACTTCTTTTTCTCATTTCTGTGAGCAAATATCTGACAAGAAACTTAAGGGGAAAAGGACTTGTTTTTGGTTTATAGTTGAGAGGATATAGTTTACGGCACAGGCCTGGTGGCAAGCAGCTCTGTGGCAGTAAGAACTTATGGCAGCTGGATACTCACATCTCAGCTGATCTGGAAGAAGAGACAGGAGAACCCCAGCCCATGGTATGGTGAGGCACCTCAAGATGTCCCATAGCAATGCCTTATTATGACTCCCAGCTGAGCCCAGAAGTTAAAACTTAACTCAAAGTATGGAAATAGGGAAGTTGAATTCCACTGAACTAGGGGAGGAGTTTGAGAACAGGTCAGCATGTTCCTAGTTGCTTGAGAACTTATTAGGCTAACCCAGATTCATGGCTTCTGTATTTTATGCTTGGCTTGCTCTCAGAGAATAGGAATTGTTAGAGGGGCTTCCCACCCCTAAGTTTGGGAACTTAAACTTTTCATCCCTGGATATTTTTTTCCTGTATAAAACTCCTCCCAACCACAACTCAGTGCTACACACCTGGGAAGATTCAGTCTTGTTGAGCACCCCGAAAAGTATCTTGAAAGGGAGCCAAGCTATACTTGAAGGTCATACAGGCTTAGGCTTTAAGCATGTCTGTTGTTATCTTAACATTCTCTGTATGTTAATGTGTCAGAATTCTTATTTATTTATTTTCTATTTCTGTGTAGCTATGGGTATGTCAATCAGAGGGCAACTTGTGGTAGTCAGTTCTCTCTTTCTATCTTGTGGATTCTGGGATTGCATTCAGGTCACCAGGCTGGGTAGCAAGTTCTTTTAACCTGCTTAGCCATCTTCCTGACCCTGTGCTAGAATTTTTGATTCTCAGCTGATAAGAAGCTTCAACCAGACTCTGAGATGAGAGGCTTCTTTTTCTTCCCATAATCTTCCAAATATTATGAACATTTTCATATAATTTTCTCTGTCTTTCTATCCTGCCTCATTTGGCAAAGGAAATTCAAGGTGGCATAATATTCAGACATGGGGATGGTATTGCTTAGGGCATTTTACCCAGGTTTATAGTGATACAGAGCAGAATGATATAAAAAATGTGAAGTTTTAGAAGGAAAGGGTTTGAACTCAGTTAAATTTAAGAACATGACGGGGGTCAAGAGAGTGGTGTAATTGTTAAAGAGAGCTAGTACCATTGAGGAGAAACCTTGACTCTATGAACCATACAGTGACTTCTCCAGGGTGTAACAATGCAAAGTCATTTGAAAGGAGAGTGCCGGAAAACACAGAGCTTTCAGTGAACTATACTGGAAAATAGCTGCCTAGGGGAACACTTTCCCAGGGGCATCTGTGAGGATACACAGAAGACACTTTAGCTGTGGTCCAAGGGTGACAGGCTACATCTCAAGTTGGCAACAGAAGTTATCTACGTGGTACTGACAATGAAGGCATACTGATGCAGGTGTGAGTGTCTCATGGGGCCTGGCACCAAGGTTACTGAGATGAAGCAACATGGATCAGTGTTAGGCTCCCTGCAAGGAGCTTCTGAATGGGCTGTGCATGAATCTGTGAAGGTGAAGTCCAAGTTGCAGTGGAGACTCTGCGGTATCCACTGAGGAAAGCTTCAGGCACCAAATAAAGCTAAGCCAAAGAGAGCGGTTGCAAGTGTTTGGGCCACAGTGCTGAAGGAATGGCACCACCCCAACTGGTTAGAGCCCACATGATTCCATCATGAGCCCCACATACCAGACATGGAGTTTCAGGGCTTGGTGTTTGGCCTACTAAGTTTTAGTCTTGCTTTGCTCCAATCTTTTCTTGCTATCTTCTTTTTATTTTATTTTATTTATTTTTTTACATATATGAGTATAGTGTCTGCATGTAGGTTGGTGCACCTGTGTCATGGAATGCCACGGAGGTCAGAAGAGGGTGTCGGATTCCCCTGGAACGGGTTAAAGATGGTTCTCAGCCACCATGTGGGTGCTGGGGATCGAACCCAGGTCCTCTACGAGAGCAGTCGGCGCTCTTAGCCACTAGGCCATCTCTTTAGCCCCCTTGCTATCTTCTGATGTCTCCCTTTTGGAATGTCATTGTAGCTTACAAGTACAGAAGATTTAAGTTTTTTTTTTAATTTATTTTACTGGAACTTGCAGCTAAGAGTTTGTCTTGAGTCTCCAAGAGACTTTAGGGTTGTTTTTTTTTCCAGTATATATTTTTATTGTGTATTTCATGCAATACATCATAATTACATTTATATCCTCTCTCCTAACTGCACCCCCATAGCCCACCCACCATATTTCATCCATTCTGTCTTGTATGTTAAGGCCTATTGAGTCAAGTTTGTGTATTCAGATGTCCCTCAGTATGAGTTCATCCACTGAAGCCTGGTCAATCTATCTACCGTCAATACCTTAAAGAAGACCAACTCTCTCTCATCCACAAGTGATAAGCCTCCAATAGTCCCTTGGCTAAGGTTGAGGCCTCCTGCCCATTTCCCTAGTTCTATGCTGGGTTTTTGTCTGATTGAGTTTGTATGGATCTTGTCCATGCTCTAAGTGGGTCACCATTGCTGTAAGTGCACATGATCAAGTTCCCAGATGCCTGGAAGGCTCTGCTTCCTTGAGGTCTCCCACCACCCTGCCTCTTACAATCTTTCTACTCCCTCTTCGACAATGGTCCCTGAGCCCTGGGTTTAACATAGGAGTTCTAAAGGGACACACACTCTGCAGACTCTTACTTTCTATACTGTGGCCTTCTGTGTACATCACACTCAGGGTCTACAACTAGTACAAATCTAGTACTTGGGTGTGAGGCTAAGGCAAGATTATAAGTTTAAGGTGAGCCCACTCCACAGAGCAAAGCCCTATGTCAGTAAAACCTAAGGCTGGTGGTTTAGTTCAGAGGAAGAAGAATGTTTGCCTAGTTATGCACAAGGCCCTGAGCTCCATCTCCTGGGAAGAAGAAGAAGAAGAAGAAGAAGAAGAAGAAGAAGAAGAAGAAGAAGAAGAAGGAGAAGAGGAGGAGGAGGAGGAGGAGGAGGAGGAGGAAGAAGAGAAGGAGAAGGGGGAGATTGAGAACTAATCATATAAACTAATGCTTTCAGCCAAAGACAGATTGAAGGAAAATTTCAAATATTAAGACAGTTGTTAAATGAAGTTAAGATATATGCAGATAAGTATATATGGTATATAAATATTATATATACACATATCTATATAATAGTTTGATTACTAAATGTACTCCAAAGGCCCATATGCTAAAGGCTTAGTCACCAACATTTAGAAGGTGGAAAATGATGGACCTTTTGGAAGATATGATGGTTAATCTTGAATGCCAAGGTGATAAGATTTCAATAATCCTAGAAACAAATATCTGGGCATGCCTGTAAGGGATTTTTCTAGATTAGGTTAATTGAGGTGATGAAACCCATCCTAAATGTGAGCAGTACTATTCCACAGGCTGACTCTAGTACTGCCTGAAAAGAGAAAGTAAGCTGAGCACAAACATTCATTGCTTTCTCTTTTCTGACAGTGGGTACAACTAAAGCAGCTGCCTGCTTCTCCTGCTGTAGTGCTCCTTAATGATAGACTGTAACTCTTGGAACTATGAGCCAAGATAAATGCTTCTGTCTTTTCACTGATTTTGTTAGGTATTTTGTAAAAGAAAGTGGTGCCTAGTGGAAAGAAGATAGTCATTGGCAGCATTTCCTTAAAGCAAAATTGGTGCCCAGGCCCCTTCCTCTTTCTGCTTCCTGACACCATGAGGTAGGCAGCTTTGCTCCACTGTGTGGCTCCTACCACCACACACTGCCTGTCATAGGTCCAAAACAATATAGCCCATTCACCATGGACAGAAATCTCTGAAATATGAGCCAAATTAAATCTTTCTTCGTTTTGAATTTATTACATTTAAAAGTATTTTGTCCTCCTACAGATGGTGATCCAATTTTGTCAGCACCATTTGCTGAAGATGCTATCCTTCCTCCATGGAGCGTTTTTTGCTCCTTTGTCAAATATGAGGTGGCGGAAATTGTATGAGATCCTACCTCTCACCCTGTATAAAAATAAACTACAAGTTGCTGGTCATGGTGGCACACGCCTTTAATCCTAGCACTTGGGAGGCAGAGGCAGGTGGATCTTTGTGAGTTCAAGGCCAGCCTGGTCTACAGAGTGAGTTCTATGACAGCTATAGCTACAGGGAGACCCTGTCTTGAAAAGACCAAAAATAAATAAATAAATAAAAATAAATTCCAAGTGGATCAAAGATCTCAACGTGAAGTCTGAAACCCTGAAGGTGATAAAAGAAAAAGTTGGTAACAACCTATAAGACATAGGTGTAGGAAAAGACTTTCTAAATCAGACAGCAGCTGCACAAGAATTAAGGTCAACAGTTGACAAATGGGACCTCATAAAACTCAAAAGCTTCTGTACAGTGAAAGAAACAATCAAGGAGGTGAAGAGAAAACCCACAGAGTGGGAAGAAATCTTTACCAGTGACACATCTGACAGAGCATTAACGTCAAGAATATATAAACTACTCAAAAAAACAAAGAAGTAAGAAGACAAATGACCTACTCAAAAGATGGAGTAAAGAGCTGAACAGAGACTTCACCAGTGAGGAATTAAAGATGGCTGAGAAACATCTTAAAAAGGGTTCATCATCATTAATAATTAAGGAAATGCAAATTAAAACCACTCTCAGATATCATCTCACTCCAGTACGGCTAGCTAAGATCAAGAAAACAAAAGACAAAAGATGCTAGAGGGATTGTGGGGAAAGGGGAACACTCATCCACTGCTGGTGGGAATGTAAACTTGTACAACCACTATGGAAAGCAGTGTGGAGAACCCTTAAAAGACTTGGAATGAGCTTACCACCTGGCCCAGTCATACCACTCCTGGGTATATACCCCAAAGACTCATCCTACCGCAAAGATACATGCATGCCCATGTTTATTGCAGCCCTCTTCACAATAGCAAAGAGCTGGAACCAACCCATATGCCCCTCAACAGATGAATGGATGACAAAAATGTGGTACATCTACACAATGGAGTACTATTCAGTGGTAAAGAAAGAAGGCATTATGAACTTTGCAGGTAAATGGATCCAGCTCGAAGCCATTATGTTGAGTGAAGTAACACAGTCCCAGAAAGACAAACGGAGAATGGTTTCCCTCATTTGTGGATGCTAACACCAAATCCCCCAGACAAAAGGCCAGCTGAACGACATTATGGTTATATTTTTGTTTATCTGAAAGCAACTATGTTGGTATAATGTGAATCTCTCAACAGGCTCTAGAATCCACCCAGCAATGATTTTCAGATTCTATAATTACTGCATATCGGTGGAGAGTATGTATCCATATTTTAGAGTAATATGAAATTAATGGAGGAAAATGTGAATTCCTAAGCATAAAAAAAGACTGAGAGAAAGATGCAGGACAGTTATGGCAGAATACATGATCTGGGGTAGGGTGGGGTGGGGGAAGGGAAAGGGGAATATGCCTGAACAGAAATGAAAAATGATGTATGAAATACATAAAACATCAATAAATAAATTAAAAAAGTAATTCTCAAGATGACAAATAGTTGACTAACACAATATTTGTGTGATATATGTCTGAAGTAGAAGAAATAGGAAGCCCTGAGACTGCTCCATTGGAATCAGCTGAAATATTCAGGATGTCTTTGTGAGGTGATAGGATTTCTGTCCTATACAATCCCAGCATAGCTTCCTAGGCAGAAGTAAAGTCACAGACAGTATGAACTTTCTGAATGGTGGATTCTGTTTCCCACTTTTCCATTAATTTATGTATGTTGCATGCCTAACCTTGTGCTAATTGTTGCACAGTGACCTTGACTAGCAAACTAAATATAGGAATAGGGGTAAAATGTAATAGAAGCTCTACTGTTATGTTTCTTTATTGTGTATTGTGATGTATTTGTTACATAAAACTTTTAGGGGAGGTCTTTTTGAGATAGGGTTTCCCTGTAGCCCCAGCTGGCCTGGAACTCACTATGTAGACCAGACTGGCCTCCATCTCACAGAGATCTTCCTGCCTCTGCCTCCTGAGTGCTAAGATTAAAGGTGTACACCACAATGCCCAGCACATGAAACTTATCTTTAATAAAAGCTTCATCTGAGGTTTGTACATGTGACTTCTCCAGTTAGTCTGGAACTATGGTTGAAAAAAATGGAACATTGAGAGATCGAGATCGTGGCTCCCAGTGGCTCCGGGTGTCAGGAACATTCTGAACAGCTAAGGCAAACTTGGGGCAGGAGGACTTAGGGGCCCCCAAGAGTGCTGGTTAGCACCGGAGGTAGTTCGAGGGCACTTGGATCATTAGTGACAGCAATTCGGTGCTACAGATATGGCCCAAGAGCAATGGGAGACCATGGTGATGAGCCTGGGGGGCCTGACGGGCACTGTGCACTTCTGTGAGTACATCTCACTGAGTGGGTGACTGCTGCATGCCCGACTTTGGCGTGGGAGACTCCAGCTCCACAGCAGCAGAGGTGTTCTGACCTTCTTGCCCACAGGACCAGGAGCACCTGGGGCCCTTGGGGTGCAGGTTCTGCAAATAAATAAATAAATAAATAAATAAATAAATAAATAAATAAATACTTCATCTGTGTAAAACTATGATCTCTGTGTGCCATTCTTCTTACAGACTGAAATAATCTGTATTTAGCAATAATACTTTTTTTTCTCCCCAATAAAAGCAGTCAAATTTTGTTGCTAGGCTTCACTTCAATGACATAGCCAAAGAACCCGAGAACTAGGGAAGGGTCAGAAAGCCAAAAATAAGCCCAGGACTTCACAGGGTCATTTCAATGTTGGGGAATGAACCAAGAACGTTGCGCATGCTGGGTCAGTGCTCCCTTATTAACTTACAGTTCTGCTCAGTCTTCAGTTTTCCAGCACAAGGTCTCACTGCCTGGCACCGACTGGTTACAGATTACTTGTTCTCTTGCTTCTCTTTCCTAAGTGCTAGGACTAAGGCGTGTGCTAATTCTGGGGTCATCTGTTGATTGTTATTTCTTCTCACAATAAGGAAATTGAGGGACACAAGAAACATTGGTCTGATGTCATTGAAGTAGTAAATCTGGAGTTCTAGGACAGAATACAGGCTATGCTGCTCAAACTGGCCTCGAACTCCTGGGCTCAAGTCATGCTCCTGCCTTGACTCTTGAGTCGCTGGGACTATTCTTTTTGTGTACGTGATGCTGAGACTCAAAGCCAGACCCCCATGGACAGGCGCATGCCCTCTGTGCTAGACTACATGTCCTTCCATGAGCACAGGCTTTTTGTCTCCAAAGGTTGTGGTCTCCCACCTTGACACGCTCCTTGCTTCATTTCCTTATGTACCAAGCAAGGGACTCACTGAGTATCATTGCCCTTGGTTTTGCTAAAAAAAACTCACAGTCAGTACTATCAATCCCTTGGTTTCAGATGAGGAAGTTAAGCTCCAATTGAAATAATATAGTCAGTAAAGATTGATTATCAAACTATGTCTTTCCTTTGTGTAAGTAGCTATAGCTTAACGCTAGAGTGGTGGTTGTAGTTTTCTGATATGAAGTTTAAGGGGAGTGTAGCTCAATGGTAGACCCATCCAAATATAAGATCCTGGCTTCTACCCCTATCACTAATAAAAATAAATAAAAAAAGCCTGGTGTGGTGGCACATTCATTTAATCCTAGTATTCTGGAAGCAGAAGCAGGTGGATCTCTGTGAGATCAAGGCCAGCCTGGTCTACATAGCAAGTTCTAGGTCAGCTGTAGCCATAGGGATACCTTGTCTCAAAAACTAAATACATAAACACTTAAATGAACACATAAATAAAAGTTAAGGAATTCATAAATACCAAACATGTTAATGCTAAACTTTACTAACTTTACTAATTTTACTAGTAGTTTTATCTTAGTAAATGTAAAGTGAAAAGTCCTGGTCTGATAACATTAAACTAGTAACATGAGGGGTTCCTCAGCATAACAGACGCTATTCTGCCCAGGCTGGCCTCAACCTGAGCTCCAGTAATCCTCCTGCCTCAGCATTTGAACAAAGTCCTGTAACAGGTAAAGAAACCATAAACTATGTTCTTTTGGCCTTTTTTTTTTTTAATGTGTATGAATGTACTGACTGCATGCAGGTTTGTGCACCCATGTCGTGCAATGCCGCAGAGGTCAGAAGAGGGTGTCAGATTCCCCTGGAACTGGAGTTAAAGATGCTTCTCAGCCACCATGTGGGTGCTGGGGATCGAACCCGGGTCCTCTGCAAGAGCATTTGGCGCTCCTAACCGCTAAGCCATCTCTCCCCCAAACTGTATTTTTTAAGCAAAACATACATAGGAATTTATTGATCTGTTAATTTCTATCATTTCTAATCTTAATTTTTTATTTATTTACTTTTATTTTATGTGTATGAATTTATGTCTGCATGTATATAAATGCACCCATGTCATGCAATGCTCACAGAGAACAGAAGAAGGGATTAGATCCACTGGAACTGGAGTTATGGATGGTTGTGAGCCACCATGTATGTGCTAGGAACTGGATCTGGGCCTTCTGCAAGAGCAGCCAGTGCTCTTAACTGCTGAGCCATCTCTACAGCTGCCATCATTTCTAATCTTCTTTGCTAAGATCTTCCTATCTGTGAATCCCTGACCATCATTTCTGGGGCTCAGTTTCTTTCTGTCTCCTATCCAGTGGATTCTTCCACCATTCTAATGGGAAGAATATAAAACCATTTGAAGTAGATAGGAGAACTCTGAATGAGTTATGTTACAAAAGAGATAACAAAGTGATCTGTACTTTATTCTTCCAAAGAAGCTTTCCTGTTCTCATTAAGAGCAAAAACTAGAGCTGGGGATAGTGGCACATTTATATAATCTCAGCACTTGAGAGGCTGAGGCAAAAGGAATGCCATAGTTACAGGCTAGCCAGGGCTTCATGGCAAGACCCTGACTCTGAGCCACGCCAATCAACAAAAACAAAGAGCCAGAAACCAAACACATGTTCAGAGTGGGAGTGAAAAGAGAATAAAAACCACCAGGAAGAAGAAGCAAGCTGTGGGTGAAGCTCAGGATATGGGAGCACATGTGCCAGGCTATGGGTTCCATCCCAATACAGAAACAAACAGCAAAAGTAAGAAACCCTTACTGGGTATAGTGGCACATGCCTTTAATCCTAATATACGGGAGGTAGAGGCAAGTGGATCTCTGTGAGTTCAAAGGCAGCCTGGTCTACATAGTGAGTTCCAGGACAGCTGGGGCTACAGAGAAACCCTGTCTCAAAAAAGACCAAAAAAAAAAAAAAAAGAAAAAAGAAAAATAAAAGAAAAGAAACCCCTCAAAGTCTGTCACACTGTGTCAGAAAAGGTAATGCTGCACAAGCATCTTTTAAATTATTTTCTGGGATGCAAAACTGAAGCTATAATTACAATGCACATTCAGTTAAAATGTACTTGCCTTTGTGTGTTATGAAGAGAAAGAAAAAAGAAATCGAAGTGTTGGAAAAACTGCACAGTGACGACAGGATGTCCTGTTACATTTATCTGGTTAGGCAGACTCATGACTCACTATAAAATTTGACACATCGGAAATGAGTTTATTGTGCATAGTTCTTCTCCTCTCATAAATATTAAACACATAGGTTTGGAGATAACAAGTTATATTTGTCCTAATATGAAGGCTTCTGATACAATTCTTTTTGAAGTGGAAGAAACTTCAGACATATTGTTGATGCTATCCCAGAAAATGCAGGCCCTTCAAGTCGAGCCTACAGCAGAAGGTTCCACCTTCCCTCAACTTCTCTTCTGAAGGCGAGCATCATAGATGGTGTGGGAAAGATGTTGTTTGGCCAGATCTCTGTATTTTATTACCATCTTGCAAAGGTGGGCTAGCATTGATTTACTCATCCAAAACCCTTTTTTACAGAATGATGTACTGTGGGTAGAATGTAGCTCAGTGCTTGCCTAGCATGCTTTAAGCCTTGGGCTCCATCCCCAACACTGAAAGAAAATAGTCATATATTTGAAAGCTTATCAATAATCAAATAATAATAAAGGAAGAGCTGCTTCACACAAACATGAAAAGGGACAAGACTTTCTCATTGTGATGAAGCAAAAACAGGTGTAATACATTCAATCTGCAATGCTTTGAGAAATGAAACCAAGTGGGAAACACACGGAGTCTTCTTCCTCTTTTTTTTAAACAGCAGTGCTAATTTGGGGAGCTTAAAATGTCTGCTCTGCACAGAGGCTTCTTGATTATATTACAGGACCTCAATCTCTACTTTTAGTGTTAGGTAATCACCAAGCCACATTATTGCCTTTGTTTTTACTTTTTTGTCTCAATCTGTAGCTGAAGATGACCTGGAACTCACTATGTAGCCCAAGCCAGTCTCAAACATGCAACAATTCACCTGTCTTGGCATCCCAAGCACTGGGATCACAGATACAAACCACCACACTGAATGTCCTTGTTTGCTTTCTATTGCTGTGATAAAACACTCTGACCAAAACAACTTAGGGAAGAAATGGTTTAGTATATCTTACATTTCCCAGTGATAGTCCATCTTTGAGGGAAGTCAGAGAGGGAATTGGGAGGCAAGAACTGAAGCATGGATCATAAAGAATATTATTTGCTGGCTTGATCCTCTGGCCTGTAATCAACCTACGTTCTAGGACCTTCTGTCCAGGAGTGGTGCCACCCGTAGTAGGCTGGGCCCTCCAGCATCACTCAACAATTAAGAAAATGCATCACAGACATGCCCACAGGTCAATAAGATGGAGGAAATTCCCCAACTGAAGTTCCCTCTTCCCAGGTGTGTCAAGTTGATAACTCAAACTATCCAGACACTGGGCTTCTAAGCCACATTATTTATAAAATAAAAAGAAATAATTTTTCAAACAAAGAAAATTCTCTTGTCCCTGAAATTGTTACATGACAAAATTTAGTTGTAGTCTTGCACCTTTCATCCATATGAAGATTTTGGCCTAGCTTTTTGTGCATGTGCATGTGTGTATGTTGTATATGTATGGAGGGTGTGTACAAATACATATGTGCATGTAAAATATCAACTTAGAGATGAGTGTAATGATATTTGGATAACGATTATTGTATGTCCATATGGGTATGTGTGTAGAGGTATGTGATGTAGGAGAGAGTGTGTATAGAATACTTGCACACAGATGTATAGATGTGGCCTATTTATGTGGGCATGATGTGTACCTGTGTTCAAGGTTGTGTTTATAGATAAGAATGTATATGTAAATGTGCATTGTAAAGGAATTTTGTCAGTGTGTTTATGGAAGAATATGGATGTGTAGGGGTATGTGTGAGCTGTGTATAAATTTTTGTAAATGCAGATACTTGTGTTTGTAGGTGTGCTGTGTGTGCGTGTGTGTGCATGTATGGGTATGTGTACATATGTACGCGTAGGGAGAATTCTGAGGAAAATGTAAGAATGTTTTGGCTATGTGGAGGGATTAAGGTAACATTAGAAGATAAGGACTGCCAAGCTGGACTGTGCAGAGCCTCTAATCAAGGACTCCAGTTAGGACCTCACTGAGAATGCTGGATTGCCTCCGAATTCCAGTTAGCAGGGCAGGCAAGGGGAAACCATGCAGTGCACACTTTGGAGAGTCATGAGAGTCACAATGCTCCTAGTGAACGGAAAAGCTTATTTGATGGTTGGGGTGGGCAGCTTGGGCAATGGGAGAGCGAAGGGCTTGGTTATCACAGTCTGGGGCATCCCATCCAGGGGAGGACAGGAACTTCGTTCTTCTCATCCAAGGGCTGCTGTTGAAGAAAACCTGGACTTGAATTTATACTCTATCTCTTTAAAGCTCAGGGAAGTGATTGAACTCAGTAAAACTTAAGTATCTTTTTAAAAATCTTATTTATTTATAGAACAAGTTGCTTTTTTTTAACTTTGTTTTTGTTTGTTTGCTTGTTTGTTTTGGGTGCTAGGGATTTAACACCTATTACCATTGAACTACAGCCCTAGCCTAAGTGTCTAACTTAAAAAAAAATTTTTTTTTCTTCAATTTATTTATTTATTTTGGTATAGCCCCAACTGACCTGGAACTCACTCTGTAAACCAGGCTGGCCTTGAATTCACAGAGACATGCCTGCCTCTGCCTCCTGAGTGCTGGGATTAAAGGTGTGTGCCATGACACCTCGCTCATTATTTTTATTTTATGTAGATGAATGTACTGCCTGCATGTATGTAAGTGCACCAATGTCAAGCAGTGCTCATGAAAGTCATAAGAAGGTGTCACATCCCATAGAACTGGAGTTATGGACAATTGTCAGCTGCTGTCTGAGTGCTGGGAAACAAACCCTGATCCTCTGCAAGAACAGCTAATACTCTTAACCACTGAGGCATCTCCTCAGCCCCTAATATCTAATTTTTAAAAGGAAATTAGATTTTGTGCAACTGGCCTGGTGATTAAATTAGGCAGGCAAATAAATAATGTGGCTCATGAAGAATTCTCAAGGAGAAAGTAAAAGAAGTAGAAGAGAAAGAACAAAATACAGGAACATTGTGTTATAGATAATATCTTCTACCCTTTAATAATATTTTGCAGCAGTGTGGTTTTTTGTAATGTGAAACTGCAGAATTTTTTTCCTTTTGTTATTCTATATGTGAAAGATTGATTACAAGCACAAAAAGTTACCCTGCCATTTGAATGCTCAGAACTAAATGTTTCTGCAGATCTTGTGGCATTTGTTTATCTAGTGTGCTATATAAAGGTGTAATTAAGACAGATTTCTGGTAATCTAATCAAGTTTGCTGTTAGTTGTGCATTAGCTGTATAAAAGCTAATATATACTATATGGTCTTGCAACAGTTTTAAAGCCTCTGCATAATTGATAATAAAATGCATGACATTTCTGTATTTAATAGTCTTTTAAAATTATAATTTTAGGTTTAACGCATAGATCTTTGTACAGTTGACTTTTTGGCATAGGAAGGCCAAAAATAACTTTCTGGCAATTTTTTTCTTCTGTATAAGTGGAAAGGACATTTTTCACATATAAGTGGGCTATTATTTCCAAAAGAACTTTATCATTGTGCAACTAACAACAGTAACTAGCCTTTAATTTTGGTGAGAGTTCCTTATTGATGTGTGTGAGATTACTGTAGCAGCTCTTACAGTGTAATACAAGTTGAATGATTCCCCACACACATCCCCATCACTCAGTTAACGTAGAGGTCTATTAACAGTGAGATTGATAAAATATTACTGATTTTAAAAATAAGATTATCTAAGGAAAAAACCAGAAAATTATTGGTTGTGGCCATCTTACATGCTTATGTCTTCTACAGAAAGCTCAAGATCCTAGCAGTGACATAATGAAAGGTTACATCTTGCCGGGCGTGGTGGCGCACGCCTTTAATCCTAGCACTTGGGAGGCAGAGGCAGGCGGATCTTTGGGAGTTCAAGGCCAGCCTGGTCTACAGAGTGAGTTCCAGGACAGCTGGGGCTACAGGGAGACCCCGTCTCAAAAAGACAAAAAAAAAAAAAAAAAAAAAAAGAAAGGTTACATCTTACTGTTGATGTATGTATGCTCTGGCACACAAATGTCATTATGTTGTCACAGCACTACAATGAGATAGAAAAATAAAAAAAAACTGAAAATTAAAAAAAAAAGTTGTATATATGTGTGAGGAGGCCAGAAGACCAACCTCGGGTGCCATTCCTCATGTGCTGCCCACATTCTGGGATGGAGGGAAAGGGTGTCTCACTGGCCTGGACCTCACTAAAGCAGTCTAGGCTGACTGGCCAGTGTGCCCTAGGGATCCACCTCTCTACTTTCCCAGCACTGAGATTACAACATGTCTGGCTTTTCTTTCTCCATGAGTTATAGAGATTGAATCAGGTCTTCCTACTTGCAAGGTAAGCACTTTACCAACTGAGATAACTCGGCAGGCACTAAATACTGATACTGGCCCTACGCTGGACTCAACTTTTTTATTCTGCCTCAGACTCCTGATTGCTGGGATTATATAGGCATGTACTTTCATGACTAACTCACATATTTAGTCAACATGAAGTTGTAATTGAGTACCTACAGTACTCAAATTATACTAGTGTCCCCACTTGTAGCCAAGGAAATTGAATCTCAGGGAGAGTGGCCTTGTTAGAATGCCCCAGGAGGTCAAGGCCAGCTTGCAGTTAACTTGTCCAATACTCTGCAGTCCGAATGCTGACTCTCGTGCCAGCTTGGGCAGCGGACCCAGGGTAGAGAAGATGCATGGAAACCTCTCCTGACAAACAGAACCATCTAAAACGTGGAAAACCAACAACACATTCAGGGGGCTGGAGAGATGGCTCAGTGGTTAGGAGCACTGGCTGCTCTTGCAGAGGACCTGGGTTTGATTCCCAGTACCCACATGGTAACTCCAGTTCCAGGGGATCTGACACCTTCTGACCTCTGCAGGCACTGCATGGCACAGGTGCACTTATACTCATACTCATTAAAAAAAGTTAAAGTACAACATTCAAATAAGTGTGGGATCTCCCTCCAAATTCACTTCTAGCTATCTTTATGTAATACTCCCCAGGCCAAATGCTGACTTTTTAGAAACCCAATTGAGAGGAATAAACTTGAGGTTTTTAAACATTGTGCTTAAAAAGAAAGAGAGACTAGGAAAGAAAATAAGTGAAATACTTGGCTAATCAGTAAATCAAGTTTTTAATTCATAGTAATGTACATTTTCTTTTGTAGGACATATTGGAGCAGCTGGAATCCCCAGTGCTCAGCTGCTCGGGGGCTTCAGGCAGGAGGATTGCTTAAGTCCAGGAGCAAGAAGCTATTCTAGTCCACAGAGTGAGATCTTGTCGAAGAAACAAACAAACCATCAAATAACAAAACAATCAGACAAACCCCAAAACAATACAGCAAAAATAAAAACTACCTCTAACCTAAAAAAGCTACATGATTTTCCCCCTCTAAAAATAGCTTTCTATTTGACTTTGAGGTTGGTGGCAAGTTTCAATCTAATGAACATTTGTTTTTTGTTTTGTTTTTTTTTAAAGGTGAGACAAATAAATCAAAATAAACTTGTTTCTGATCCAGTTCAGTTTTTCTTAGGTTATAGCTCAAAATTAACAGACTTTAAATGAATTAACATATTTGAGTTAAATTATTCTGAAAAGATATCACTCAGCATATTAAAAATAGATTAAAAATATAAATAGAACATACTCTTATGGTAAATATGGAGACTATAGTCTCTACAAGCCTGATAATTGACTGGAAGGAATGGCCTAAACTGAAGGTATAATCAGTCAACTGCACCAATACAGAGGGGACTCTTCTGTGATGGGTGGAAAACTTGTTAGTGTTTTTCAAGTTGTTTGTTTATTTGTATGCTTTTTCTGTTAAACTTATAGACTGAGCTATGTCTTCCCAAAATTTGTATGTTGAAGTCTCTGAAATCCCAAAATCTCATATTATGTCTGTATTTAGAGACAGGCTCTTTAAAGAACTAAGTTAAAATGGGGTTACAAGTGTGAGCCCTAATCCAATGAGACTGGCGTCCTTATAAGACAAGAATTTAGGGGGTGGAGAGTTGGCTCAGTGGTTAAGAGCACATAGAGTTCAGTTAAGCGCCCATGTATGGCACCTCTTCCTATAACTCCAGCTTCAGGGAACCAGACACCCTCTTCTGGACTCTGCAGGAGCCTGCACCCATGTATATATGCCCACAACACAGATACACACATATGCAAATAATTAAAAATTAATACAATAAATCTTTAAAGAACAAGAAATTAAACTAGGCATGGTGGCGCACACCTGTAATCCCAGGAGGCAGAGGCAGGAGGATTTCATAAATCCCATTCAAGATTAAAACAATCAGTACATGATCATATATACAAAGAAAATCACATGAAGACCCAGAGAGAAGATGGTCATTTACAAGCCTGGGGAAAATCAGTGCTGCTAATATCCTTATCTTGGACTTCCAGACTCCAGAGCTGTGAGAAAACACTCTTCTGACATTCTGTCTGTGGCACTGTGCTATGGCAACTCCCGCAGATGATGACACCAAACAACCAATAAACAAGGCAAAAGCTGGGAAAGAACCAATTGCTCAGGATTCCAAACCTGGCGGCGGCACCTTCTCCCAAGAGAAAACCCACATGAGGAGCTGCAGACAGCTGAAGAAATAAGCAGTGTGCTGTACACACATGGATAAACGTGCATGTATCCCCTCCTCCTGCCCACCAAGATGACCCAGGAACAGCAACGGCTCAATCGAAAAGGGGTCACCCAGTGCTCAGACTAGACTTCTAAATACTGTTCTCTAAAAAGGACACAGAGCTCTTAGAGAAGTGACCATTTCCAGGTATAGGCCCAGCAAAACACAAGACAGAACAATCAGAAGTAAAAACTTTAAAAGACATCAGAGCAACACCAGGAGGCCATTCTCAAAGAGTCTCTGTGCTGGATAGCTTTAGTCTTCAACTTGACACAGCTGGGTCAGCTGTGGTTAAGATGAGACGAGTGCCACTGAAGTGAAGCCTTTGCATTGCCAGGATAATTGATGCTGGTTAGCTAGGGCTGGAAAATAGCTGCGAGTAACAAGAGACCAGCATTACCATGGCAAAGTCTTCTGGGAAGTATTTCCTTGGGGCGAGTACATGGAAGCTGTGGTCCAGAGGGATTTCAGGCCTCCATCTCAAGCTGGAAGCAGGATTTGGTAATGTGTAAGAATCTCCTGCATGGTTCTGGTGTTGAAGGTGTGACATTTTCATGGAGATTATCTACAGCTTTGTGCCCCGAGTGGGCAGGATAACCCCTTGGTGAAAGTGCAGCCTCAGTTTCAGTGGAGACCCCAGCATATTGGAGATGCCAGGACCATGGGATGACCACCAAAGGCACAGCAGGTATGGAGTGGAGCTGGCCTGGTCTTCAAGACAAGCTGTATGTGCTGTGGATGGCAGAGTCAGAGAGTTAGAGCTGTGGAGACCCTGTGGAGCCCAGAAGATCGTGAGTGAATCCCAGATGTCCGGTCTTAAGCTGGATGGTACTTTTTTCCTCTTAAATGAAAGTCTCAAGATATTCTAGTAAGTATGAGCCAGCAGATGTAAAACTGAAGTACCTTCACTTTGAGGGACCTGGAGATGGCTCAGTTGGTAAACTGATGCTACACAAGGATGAGCAGCTGAGTTTGATGCCCAGAACCTACCTAAAACCTAGTGTGCCGGTGATTGCCGGTCACTCCAGTGCTTGGGAAAGCAGAGACAGAGGATCCCTGGGACCCATTGGCCAGTCAGGATAACCAAATTTTAGAGTCCAAAACTCACCGAGAGATCCTTTCTTGGATTAGGGGCGGGGGGATGACTCTGCAGTTAAGAACGCTTACTGCTCCTCCAGAGGACACAGGTTTGGTTCCCAGCACCAACATGGCAGTTCATAACTGTGTTTAACTCCAGTTCTGGAGGATCTGATGCTCTTTTCTAGCCTCTGTGAACACCAGGCACATACATGGGCACTTACATACATGCAAGAAAAACATTCATACATATAAAATAAAAATACTTCTTTAAAAAGGTAGAGAGCAACTGAGGAAGATATTCAATGTCTGGTCTCCACGCACACGTACATGTGCACCCCACACAAACATGATACACATGCAAGGAGAAAAACTATCTTCACTTTGGTTTTCCTTTTGCTACTTCATATCTAATTCTATTTTTTTTTTTTTGACAGGGTCTCCCTTTAGCCCCAGCTGGCCTGGATCTCACTATGTAGACCAGGCTGGCCTTGAACTCACAGAGATCCACCTGCCTCTGCTTCCTGAGTGCTGGGATTAAAGGCAAGCACCACCACACCCAGCCTAAGACAGTTCTTAACCGTCATGTGGGTGCTGGGAATTGAACCCGGGTCATCCGCAAGAGTAGTTGGTGCTCTTAACTGCTGAGGCATCTCTCCAGCCCCTAATTCTAAATTTTATAAATCAGAATGAATCTAAAAGCGCTAACAGCATCCTTTCATTAGTTCCAGATTAGACAGGTCCAGCAACCCAAATTACAGAAGGTGAGCACACCACAAATTTGTTAATTATAGCTTTGATGGAAATTTTATTATCATTGTATCTGTATGAGATGGATCAGGGTTTCTGGTATCTTTTCTGGGACAGCATTTCCTTTGGGAAGGAAGGCCAGAGGTGACGGATGCTAGGATGACATTGGCTTTGAGGCTGGAGGAAAGGGAAGGGAAGGGGGTGGCTGGCAGAGGGCCACTGGTCTTCCCTTCCCACCAACCCAATGTCCATTGTCATGAGGCCAGGGGGTAAGGGAAAAGGAGACAGATAGAGAGGAGTCAGCGAAGACGCTGAACAGGAAAAGGAAGGAAAATCTGTGGTCTTGAGGTCATCTGATGGGGACACCCCAGGTCCTAGTCTGTCACTATTTAAAGATGTTAATGGGGGCTGGAGAGATGGCTCAGTGGTTAAGAGCGCTGACTGCTCTTGCAGAGGACCTGGGTTCGATCCCCAGCACCCACATGGTGGCTGAGAACCATCTTTAACTCCAGTTCCAGGGGGAATCCAACAGCCTCTTCTGACCTCCGAGGCACTGCACAACATGGGTGCACAAACCTACATGCAGACAGTACATTAATACATATAAAAAATAAATTAAATTTGTGAGTTCAAGGCCAGCCTGGTCTACAGAGTGAGTTCCAGGACAGCTGGGGCGACAGGGAGACCCTGTCTCAAAAAGACAAAAAATTAAATTAAATTAAATTAAATTAAATTAAATTAAATTAAAAAAAACTAAATGAATAAAAATTTAAAATAAAAAAGATGAAAAAAAAGATGTTAATGGGTAGACACATAGGTTGCGGGTCACCAGAGCTTATGAAGGACCGAATGCCACCCCAGAAACACAAAGGACGACAGAAGCTAGTTCATGGTGTGCGACATGAGGTGAGGGGTATGGATTGATAGCATTCTTGTCTTAGGTTCATGAAAGATAGAACCATAAAGGGATATTCTGGAAATAAAAGAATTTGGAGACTGGATTCTGTGAAGGAGAGGTCAAAGCTGGAGTAGTCATCAGGCAGCTCTGAGGGGCACATGGTACTGAGAGGAGCAGAGAGGAAGGAGGAAAGGAAAGGAGGAGGCAGAAGGAAACGTCTCTCAAGGAGTATCAGGAAGGAAGAAGCGGCTGTGCTTCAGGAGGTGTGTTTTTCCCAGCTTGTGGGTTAATTTCCTATTGTATTCACCTTGTGTCACACACAAGGCACTTAAGCCCACACAACCCTCAGACTTGCCAGTGACATGATCAGCTAGGAGCGAGCTTCAGTGCCTCGCTAGCCTGCCCTAGGGAGGTTATGAAGACCAAAGTCACCCTGGCCTTTCAAGAATTATTTTTTGTGTGTGTGAATGTATTGCCTGCATGTATGTAAGTGAAGTGCACTTATGTTGTCCAATGTCCTCAGAGGTCAGAAGAAGATATTTGATGCCCTGGAATTGGAGTTATGGATGGTTGTTAGCAGGTGTGGGTGCTGGGAATCAAACCCAGGTCCTCTGCAAGAGCAGCCAGTGATCTTAACCACTAAGCCATCTTTCCAGCCCCCACCTTTCAAGAATTTTAAGACAGAACTTTATACCTGGGATGAAGATCTGAATAGGCTTCACTTCCTTCAGGCCTTTGGAAAATGAAATATACTACATGTTTTGTTCTGTTTGCCTTGTCCAACCATCCCTGGGCAAAGAGGCTGCACAGAATACCCTTGAAAGAGTCTTTGACGGAAAGCTGCAACTCTCTGGCCTCCAAGCAGAGAGCAAAGTGATGTGTCCCCAAGACACATGGACAAGGGGGGAGCTGGTAGTAAAGTCTTTTAGTCACTGTAGATAGATCTCAGTTCCTCCTGGAGGTCTGCAGGTCCCTGGCACACACCACCATCAGCCTGGGTATTGGGTGTCCCCTGGTACGCTGCTCTGCTGTGCTCAAGGTAGGCCAGCCTAGTTTCCTGCATTCTTCACAGATGACCACCTGAAGTATCTCTCCCAGATGCTTAGCTGATGGTTTGCTCTGAGCTGCATTCCGGAAATAACCCCTCGAGCCTTGGAAAAGAGATGGTCAATTATCAGGAGCCATCTGCGTCGGGGCATTGCTGCTGTTTCCTCAGGCTGCTGGGAGCAGGAACTGCCTCAGCCCTGGCCACGCTATCAGAGGTCAGAGTAAATCTACTTTTCTACAGCCTCTCTGGATGGCTGCACCACTTCCATAAATCGACAGCTTTTTTTATGCTGTGCTCAAACATTTGAACAAAAAGTGAAAACACATTTCATCCACTCATCAGATTTTGGTGTGGGGAGTAGACAAAAGGGATCTTTTGCATGTCCCTGGCTCCCTGCCCCTGCAACCTCCCAAGATGTTTAGCATCATAAACAGGTCCTAAGACCTTGTCATTTATTTCTCAATCTTCAGTTGCCCAGGAAAGTCTTACCCCATGAAGCTAATTTTGGTCCTGTACAGTCAGCAAGAATGGAGGGGTTATAACTCAGTGGTAGAGTCTTGCCTAGCATGATCAAAACCCCAGGCTCAGTTCTCAGCATCATATATGTGAACAAACAAAACTACACTATAGACACCCAAATAAGCTGAGTTAGGTAGAAAGCTAGACAAAGGTAACAGCAACGCCTGGTTCTTTGGTTCAGCATTGCTCTTAGCCAACACTTTGGTACTGTGGGGGTGGGACACAGTCTTCCTTTGGCAAAAGAAGTCTAACCATGAGACCAGTGGTTTTTTCCATGCCCAGATGGTAACATGCATAGACTGTCAGTAGAATGGGTTGCTAAGTAAAAAAATCCCAAGAGTTTGGTATTAAGCTTCCACATTGGCCTCAACACACCGCCTGAAAATAAAAATGGAATCAGTCATGATGAAGTTACATGTTGCCAAGCTCAAAAGAAGAAATTTCTGGATCCTCTGCACCCAGACTAGCTCCATTCTCCAGCTTAGTTTGTTAGACCCTCCATAGGCCGTTCCCACCCCCACCTTGGCCTCCCCGTCTGCCTGGCATAGGTCTCCCTACTACCCTGACAAGTACTCTTCAAAGAAGCTTCTTTTGGTAACAGACTATTACAGAGTTCCACAATTGGTCACACAAGGAGAACATTTGTCTGAGAGATGCTCAGCCCTAAGTGACACATTTACAGTGGAACCTCTACTCCTAAGGCTCACGGAACATAGCAGAATGGGGGAGGGGAGTGTACAGAGAATATTAACACATCCCTCAATCTCACAAGCAAAGCTTCCTCAAACAGCAGAGTTTGATGCACACAGGAGGCTACAACTGGCCAAAGTATAGAGAGTAAGAACTACTGCAGAGTGCATGTCCCTAGATAGGACTCCTATCTTGAACCTTACCACCCATGGCTCAGCGACCATTGTGGAAGAGGTACTGGGAAGACTGTAAGAGCAGGGCTGGTACATGAATATAGAGAAGCAGAGACTTTCAAGCCTCCGGGAACTTGCTCATATGAACTTGCAACAATGCTGACAGCGTGCACAGGTCTCATGCTGATTCTTATAAAAACCCAGCACAGAATGGGGGCAATGGGCAGCAGGCCCCAACCTTAGCCAATGAACTATCAGTAACTGATAACTGCTGGGTGGAGAGAGTTGCTCTTCTTTAAGGGAGAGACTCTAGTTAGGCTGAGCAGACCCCAGTGGATGAACTTGCACTGAGGGACATCTGGGTATGAAATCTTGACCCTTAACATATATGATCGAATCCATGCTATCTGGTCGTGGGGGCTACAGGAAGCTTGAGAATGGGAGAAAGGGGTCTAAATAGTATTAAGAACTATTATATGAAATGCACAAAACTCAATAAAAACATACATCAAAAAGGAAGAAATTTCTGACCTTTGAGAGGATCATGAGTAGATGACAAACAGCCAAATCCCTGTAGGCTGGTTTCTACTGGCAAGGTAACAAAGACCTCTCCGTGCAGTTCACAGAAAATGCAATCAGGATTCTGATAGGAACTCACTTTTTTTCTACTTTTTTCTGTCATTGTGTCTCTACCTTATAAAGACCATGACTTTGAAATGATCAGTCTGGTTTTGTTCCTTGTTTCTTCTTCCTTCAGCCTTTCTGTATTTTATCTAAAAGAGCGAAGTGCTGCTTGATTCTAGAACACAGAATAAAATCAGTTAAATTAAACATTTATAATTTAATCCATCCTTGGGCTTCTTAATCGGATAACAAAAAATATGCATCTTGGATGGTCTAATGTTGACAGAAAGGACATATATTTTGCTTATGACTATGACAGGATCTTGATAGGTAGCCCAGGCTAGCCTTGAAGCTAATATTCTGCCTCAGCTTCCTGAGTGCTGAGATTACAGATGTAGGCCACCATAATAAGGTAGAGAGATGCTATACAGGAAAGTGACCTCAGGCCTGAGCATATGCAGGGCTGGTGATAAATCACAGAGAGCTATGTGCCAAGATGAGGAGCCAGGTCTTGGAGGTTCCACTGTTCCCGAACACTGACATTCATTCTAGCATTTTCTGTTGAGTCCTGAAAGAATTACAGAGCTAGCACCTTGCTAGGGCCTCTTAAAAGTGGGACCTAGATATAGAAATTTCTATAGATATGAAATAAATGGTAGCAGGTGGAAGGTAAACACATACAGATGGCCACTGTGGTGGTGCATTCCTGAGATCCAGCATTCACAAGTCTGAGGCTAGAGGACCCCAAGTCCGAGGCTACATTAAAAAAGAAAAGAAAAGAAAAGAAAGTAAAATAAGAAAAAAAAGACACAGAGTAACACCATGTATATCATTTGTAGCACAAAGCCACCTGCTAGGAGTTAATGCCGCACAAATCATTCAGATTATGTTGCAAACTAATGGCAAGAAAAGGGAAGCAGATCAGTGATTACCCTGAAAAGAGACTTCTTGGAGGCTGCTCCCGAAGGAGACCTGGGGGCCCTTTATCAAGATTGCGGTCCTGGATGGTCCCATCGTCATTAAATCTAGGCTCCTCATCAGCCATAAAGGAAACTATTACATTTACCACTTGGATGAACAAAGCTTTTGACATTCCCTGGTAATCTGAAATGCTAGAGGTGATGGAAGATATGTAAGAAATGACAAAAAATAATCCTACATAGAAAGTTGTTTTTGCCCACGCCTGGTAGTATACCAGGTATTTGGGAAATGTCCTAACAGTCATTTCCAGTACTCCTGGGAAGCAGGCTTCAAGATTAGAGTACTTCAAAGGCAAATTGTCATTTAGAGCTGTGGAGACTTGCTCAGAAGTTCCCATCCAGCCCAGAGCTCTAGCTGCTGGCGCGGTAGACAGACCGGATCTTCGGCTCAGACCTGGGAGTGGCAGGCAGGCACGCCAGCGGCTTTCCTGTAAAGCCTCGTGAACAAATCCCAGATTCTCACAGCACCTGGCCCTTCAGCTCCGGGGAAGCTTTCCTTGGTGTGTGAACTTCTTTCTTTCCACGGAACTCCCCTGAGTTCACATTCACAGGGAGGAACAACAGAGCCTTGTTCGGCCCCTCACAAAGCAGAGCTTGTAGGGATGACGGTACTGTGAGATGCTGTTGGGATTTCCCTTTGAAATCCTGCTAGGCTCTGAGCAGATCCGGGAAGAGGAGCGCGCTAGGGAAAAGGCTTATGGACTACTATTCTGTCTCAGGTGATCCCCACCCCTTCCTTGAAGCTCTTCGTTTTCTTCCTGAGAGGGCAAGAGTCCCTTTGAGTGACAGTTGGAGCCCTCAGTCGCCCTCACTGTCTACCCACCCTACCCTCGATTCCTCAAGATTCAGGACGAGGCCATGAGATTCAGTACTCAGAACTCAATCATCGCCTTCATTAAAATCCAATGCTGCACACCTCAGGTATGCATCTGTTGTTTAATAATACAGAATATTGGGGCTGGAGAGATGGCCTAGCAGTTAAGAGCACCGACTGCTGTTGCAGAGGACCCGAGTTCGATCCCCAGCACCCACATGGCTGCTGAGAACCATCTTTAACTCCAGTTCCAGGGGAATCCGACGCCCTCTTCTGACCTCCGTGGCATTGCACGACATGGGTGCACAGACCTACATGCAGACAGTACATTCGTATACATACAAAAAATAATAAAATTTAAAAATACTAATACAGAATATTAAAAAAATACAGAATATTTTGTATTTGTATGTATTAGAATATTCTACCTCTGCACATGGAGACCATGCTGACTCCGAGTCGGGGGGGGGGGCGGCACCACAGGTACTTTGGCTCAGTGCTAGAGAACTTCATTTGCTCAGCTTGTCTCTCATGAGACCTGCTTCATTGGAGGCGTTGCACTAAGTTCAGTACCACAAAGGCAACTTGGCAGAGAAGCCAGCTTTTCAGCTGCCAAAAGAAAGCACCAAGAGACACTAGGTAAAAACGGCTATGTGCATCACCACACTACAGATAATTTGGGTGATGTTAGGTTAAGGGAATAATACAGAACACTAATTAATGGCGTAAGTGGAAGCTTTTACCTAGAAGTTGAAGAGCACTTTTGGATTTCATTACTTAGAAAACTTGAAAGGTACTGACTAGCAGACCCTAAAGACTGGAGCTTACTATCTACAAGGTGATTCATTTAATGACAACCAAAGGACACCATCCAAATTCAAAACAAATGGGAAGGAGGGACTGAACTCAAAGCTCTTTAAAAGCATTGAAGCTGTGTCATCATTAAGGTTAGGGTGTTGAGGGGCTGGAGAAGCACTGGCTGTTCTCATAGAGGACCTGGGTTCCATTCCCAGTATCCCCGTGGTGGCTAACAACTGTCCAAAACTCCGGTTCCAGGGGAACCTGATGGCCTCTTCTGACTGTGGGCATTGCTCGACATGAGTGAACTTACATACCTGCAAACAATATGCCTATAAACAAAAAATGAAAATAATAAAAATTTTCTTTTTTTTTTTGGTCTTTTTCTCGAGACAGTGTCTCCCTGTAGCCCCTCACTCTGTAGACCAGGCTGGCCTTGAACTCACAAAGATCTGCCTGCCTCTGCCTCCCAAGTGCTAGGATTAAAGGCATGCGCCACCACGCCCAACTACTACTTCTTCTTCTTCTTCTTCTTCTTCTTCTTCTTCTTCTTCTTCTTCTTTTTTTTTTTGGTCTAAAATATTTCTTATAAGGCTATACAGCATTGTGAACTTCTTAGTGCCCATCTATTTTTTTTTTTTTTTTTTTTTTTGCTTTTTTGAGACAGGGTCTCCCTGTAGCCCCAACTGGCCTGGAACTCGCTCTGTAGACTAGGCTGGCCTTGAACTCACAGAGATCGGCCTCTGCCTCCCAAATGCTAGGATTAATGGCGGCTGCCACCACATCCGGTGGTGCCCATCTTACTGTCGGTGTCCTATTTCGTATCACCCTTGGAGGACAATTGCACAATGGAGGTGGTCTCGAGGTTGCATGGGGGGGGCTCCTCCTGTGACTCTTTAATGGATTAGATGCAGAAATCTAACTTTAATTAATTTTCTCAGCTGGTTAACCACTGGAGGAAAAAAAATCCTTTAATTTCATTTAAATTCTTCCTTATCCTTTGTGTTTAACAGCTATCTGTTTACTGACTTCATGAAGAAAGGAAAGAGGGTTAGCAGCCTCTCCAAATGGCTGGAGGCACCCAGGGAGAAGTGGGCAGCAAGTTTCTAACCTCTCCACAATAAAAGAGCCATTGGTGGGCTGTGGAGCTGGAGCACCGGAACAGGTCTGCTGAGCATCATCCAGCTGAAGCCTGCCGGTCTGCAGGAGGAAGCCCGGGGGATGGAGAAGTGAGAGTGCAACTCAGTGTACAGCCACCCTAACCGTGGCCGGAAAACCACGAGTGGAAAAAAGAAAGACTGCCCCAAAAGCCCTCTGAGAACTTGCAGTAAGTGCATAGTGCCAGCCAGAGCATACTTTTGTTACCTGACTCTCTCTCTTCTCTCTCTCTCTCTCTCTCTCTCTCTCTCTCTCTCTCTCTCTCACACACACACACACACACACACACACATATGCGTGCGTGCACACACGCACACACACACACACACACACCTTTTTCTTGTCCCTAAAGTGCGGACCACTTCACCTTTCTTGGCCCATGGTTATGTTAGGTAAGCCTTAGTTAAGGAAGGCAAGATCTATAATCCTCTTCCGCTTTGTGGGTTTGCTCGTTCTTGTTTTTACTAGTGGTAGGAGTCAAACCCAGGGCCTGGCATGTGCCAGGCAAGTGCCACCCCACTGAGATATACCCCATTCTTCCCCCTTTAGTTGGGAAGTTCAAGCTGCCCCTGAAGCCCTGGGCTCCAGAGGCTGTTGTATCTCACTCAACCTCACAAGCTGGTGGATAGGAAGAAAGTCAAGGGGTCGCCCTCAGCTTGGTCTTTAAGGAGGGTATGGGTGAGCTCAGAGGATGCAACTCAGCAGGAGGGCCTAGGTCTCGCACTGGAGGCTCTGTGGTCCTAGCTCTGGGGTTCTTGTGGTCCTGGGTATCGTCAAGGTGATGTGGTAGCTCTCTGAGTTTAGTCTCCTCATCTGTAAATGTAGCTAATCTGGTGCTGTCCCTCCATTGTTGTAAAGAGTGGATGTTGTTAGATCCATGAAAATTACTTTGAAACTCTTAAAAGTAGCATTTCAGCTTTTCATTAACTCCGAACTAGAAGAATCACTCACACAGCAACGTCAATGTCTTCCCCAAGCTAACTTTCCACTCTTCTCACTTCCTTATTTTCATAGAACCAAGTATGTATTTTGTTATTAAATTAAATCAATAAACAACCAATGAATTTTGAATCAGACTCTAAGCTAAGTAAGTTTAGTCTGAAGTATCCCTAAGAAAAACATATTAAAAGTTTTCATACAGTCCTCATTTAAAATGATGAATGATTGCCGGGCGTGGTGGTGCACACCTTTAATCCTAGCACTTGGGAGGCAGAGGCAGGCGGATCTTTGTGAGTTCAAGGCCAGCCTGGTCTAGAGAGTGAGTTCCAGGACAGCTGGGGCTACAGGGAGACCCTGTCTCAAAAAGACCAAAAAAAAAAAAAAAAAAAATGATGAACGACAAGGGAAGAGGACTCTCTCCCCAGAGAATGATCTCATTACTCAGTTTGTTTTCCAGGGATGTCTTTTTTTTTTTACCCTTTTTTTCATTTATTATTTTTTATGTGTATGAGTGTACTGTCTGCATGTAGGTTGGTGTACCTGTGTCATGCAATGCAGCGGAGGTCAGAAGAGGGTGTTGGATTCCCCTGGAACTGGAGTCAAAGACGGTTCTTAGCCACCATGTGGGTGCTGGGAATAGAACCCAGGTCCTCTGCAGGAATCGAACCTGGGTCCTCTGCAAGAGCAGTCGGCATTCTTAACCACTGAGCCATCTCTCCAGCCCCTCCAGGGCTGTCTTCACAAAACACCACGGACTGGGTGACTTCTACTCAGAACTGTACTTCTGTCACAGTTCCTGACAAGTCTATGATTAAGGTGTGGGCAAAGCTGGCTTGTTAGCGGTCTCTGGTCTTGGTTTGTCTTCTCCCCATGTTTTGCCTTATTTATGTGAGTCCAGCTTCTTCACTGAGGTCCCAAGTCCTACTGGTTAGGGTCCACCTATGACCTCATTTCTCTTGTTTTCTTGAGACAGTCCGACTTGGAGCTCACTACCTTTCTGAGAGCTGAAGTAGCAGGTCTGTGCTACCATATCCAGCTTCTAGGGAGACATTTTTCCTTTCCAGTGCTAGAAATTAAATCTAGGGGGCCTTGAACCTACAAGTCCAGGGCTCTACTTGGAGCTACACCCGCTACCTCTATGGAGTCCTCTGACTATGAGTGAACCATAGTTCTATCCCATGTACATAACAAACACGACGTTGGGGGGGTAGGAGAGAGTGAGAGAAACTTAGTATGAGGAACCGCGATATAGAGGTAGCCATGAAAATGGGAACTTGAGATCCATATGTCAACACATCGCGTCAGCCCGAGTTTCACATGGCTGATGAGAATGTCTCCATTGAGTTTTACATAGTCTCATAATAGTTCTGTGTATTATATCTGTGTGTACATGCCACAACCTACTTTAAAAATTTGCTTTTTTGAATATTTAAGCTGTTTGTTTTCAATTTTTTATTCAAAGAACACTACAGTTAACATCTATCTACCAAAATCATTCTAAACGTTCAGGGCACACAAAGAAAGCAGGGGTATGACTTGGGCCTTTGGCTGTTATTTGCTAACTTCTTACTAGAACTGGAAATTTTCAAATGCTCACACTGTCCTCTGGTTAGTTACAGGAAATCGAAGAACAGCTGCTCAGTATGAAGGAAGTAAGATGTGGTACACTGGCCAGGGGTGAAGGTTTTCTTTTCAAGGGCTTCTAGAGACCATGATCCATGGCCACAGAACATCGAATGTTGGGTCCTGGGCTTGCACTGCCACCTGTTGCATGATGGCTTTCAACAAAGGCTACATGTTTTGAGTGAAAAAAAAAAAAAACAACAAAAAAAAAACACCTGCTTACAATGCTAACCAGCCTAAAAGGCAGAAAGCATAGCAAATGATATCTTCCCACCCAAGTAGGCTTTCCAGTGAGAAAGAAAACAGCAGCAGCTTGCATTGAGTAACCTGATTTCCCATTTTCACTTGGAGGCATTACGTGATCTCCGCACTTGGGATGCTGACACCCTGCGTTACTTACCAGTAGGACCCAAGAGGCTTGCCTGAAGGGAAGGAGCGTCATGCCTTAAATGTGAACTCCATGCTGAATCTCCCTTTCCTCCCCTTCCCTCCCCTGTCCTCTTCCCTCTCTTTCCTTCCCTCCTCTCCATTTCCCTTTCACCTCTCCCCTTTTCTTCTCTCTTCCCCTGGTCTCCCTTCCCCATCTCCTTCCCTCCCCTCTTCTTCTCCTTTCCCTCCCTTCCCCTTCTCTAAAAAACTTTTACCCTTTGAGGCAATGTGGGATCTAGAACAGTGCAAATAGCTCCTATCCCCATAGAGACCCTACAAAACACACTCAGCAAAAAAGGCTCAGGGAGATGCTGATCTTTAAATATAGGTATGAATGAGTCTGGGGGCTGGAGGTATGGCCTAGTGGTTAAGAGCGCCGACTGCTCTTGCAAAGGACCCGGTTCAAGCCCCAGCACCCACATGGCGGCTGAGAACCATCTTTAACTCCAGTTCCAGGGGAATCTGATACCCTCTTCTGACCTCCTTGGCATTGCATGAGAAGGGTGCACAAACCTACATGCAGACAGTACATTCACACACATAAAAAAAAATGAGTCTGGGATATTTTTAAAGGGGCTAGAGAGATGGGCCGGTGGTTAAGAACACTGGCCGCTCTTGCAGAGGACCCAGGTTTGAATTCCAGCACCCACATAACAGCTAACAACTGTCTGTAACTCCAGTTCCAAGGAATCTGACGCCCTCTTCTGTCCTCCCTGGGCACAGCACGACATAGGTGTACTTACACACATGCAGGTAATGCACTCATATACGTAAAATAAATTAAAAAGAGTAAAAAAATGATTTATTTGTAATTTTATTTGTGTGTGTGTGTGTGTGTGTGTGTGTGTGTGTGTGTGTGTGACATGTGTGCAGTGCTTACAGAGGCCAGAACAGGGCATTGGATTCCCTGGAACTGGAGTTTAGGTAGCTGTGAGCCACCTGATGTGGACAATTGGAACTTCTGGAAGAGTAGCAAATGCTCTTAACACTAACACTGAGCCATCTTTCTAGCCCTGAATTTTGTTTATATTAAACCTTATACTACAGGGTTTTTTTTTTTTTCTTATCTTCCTGATTATTTCGAAAAGCAGGAATTGTTATTTCTATTTGAATAAGAAAAATGTCACCAGGCATGGTGGTGCATGCCCTTAATCCTAGCACTTAGGAGGCAGAGGCAGGCTGATCTTTGTGAGTTCAAGGCCAGCCTGGTCTACAGAGTGAGTTCCAGGACAGCTGGTGCTACAGGGAGACTCTGTTTAGAAAAGACCAAAAAAAAAAAAAAAAAGGTCATCCAGGCATATTTGTGCATGCCTGTATTATCAGCAGTTGGATAGCAGCATGAGGAGGATCGCTAGTTCAAAGGCAGTCTGGGCTATGCCAAGTTACAGGCCATGCAGAACTACAGAGTGAGGTGCTGTCTCAACCTTTCCCTCCCCTAAAATAAAGAGAAATAAATAAATAAATAAATAAATAAATAAATAATAAATAACTCCAAAAAGAGGAAGTCAGAAACATCAAGTGACTTATCTAAAATCAATTTGTGCCTAAACAAAATCAGATTACTAGAGATTGTCATTTTGGGCTGAGTAGTAGTTCAGTAGTACAGTGGGTACAGTAGGTACCATGAGGCCCTAGTATTAATTCCCATACAATGAATGAATGAATGAATGAATGAATAACCCTCTTTTGTGTCCCAGCCCCAAATCAACACTTTTTTTCTTATTAAAATACTGTAATCATGAAAGTGAGAGTTTTAGGGTTAAAAATGAGAAAACATGCTAAAGAGATGGCTCAGTGTTTAAGAGTGTGTATTGCTCTTATAGAGGACCCCTTTCAGGTCCCAGCACCCACATGGTGGACCACAGGCACATATACCTCCAGTTCCAGTGGATCTAGTGCCCTCTTCTGGCCTTCACAGGAACTGCATAGTGCACACAGACAGACATATACATATAAAAATAAATAAATAAATAAATAAATAAATAAATAACAAATGACTGGAGAGATGGCTCAGCAGTTAAGAGTACTGGCTGTTATTTCAGAAGACCCGAGTTTGAATCCCAGCACCCGCATGACAGCTCTCCAGTTCTAGGAGATCTGACACAGGGGCAGATTCTTCTGTCCTCTTTGGGGATTGCATGACATGGGTGCACTTACATGTAGGCAATACATTCACGCACATAAAATAAATAATAAACAGAATATTTGAATAAATATTTTTAAAACATGAGAAGACAGAATAGTGCTAATTTCAGGTCTATAACTATTCATTTTTATGATAATTTATAATATTTAGGAGGATAAGTAAAAACTTATTCATAAGAAAAAAACTAAATTTTTTTAATGAAAATAAAAGGGTTTTTTTGGCCTTTTTGAGACAGGGTCTCCCTGTACCCCCAGCTGTCCCGGAACTCGCTCTGTAGACCAGGCTGGCCTTGAACTCACAAAGATCCGCCTGCCTCTACCTACCAAGTGCTAGGATTAAAGGCATGCACCACCATGCCTGGTGAAAATAAAAGTATTTTTACTAGCTCTCTGACAACCACCTTTGACCCCTCATCTTCCCTCGAACTGTGACGGAGTTCCTTATGCCCATCCTGGGATAAGGGTCATCACTGCCTTCATTTTTCGGGTGGGCCAGCAATGTCACAATGGTCCCCAGCATGTTAGGTTCTGTTTGGGCAGAAGAGTGTAGTAGTTTTGGAGACAAAGAATTCGGGTTTGAATCCCAGCACTTTCCAGTGCTTCAAACCTGGACAAATTATTTGGCATTCCAAAACTAAACCAAAGTCAATAGTTGACTTCATAGAGCTCCGTGCAAGTAAATGACTCAATGAACATGAAGCATTTAGAAGAGTTGTCCTCTATTGTTATTACAGTGTTCCAATACAGGACAGTCTTTCCATGGAGCTGGGTTTCACAGTTTGATGTTCTGAAGATCAAAGGAAAGGGCCACATGGAAACCCAGTATTATAGAGTCTCATATACCCATATAAAAGAGTTACTTGGGTTACCCTACATGGTGGATTATGCTCATCCCAGAAGCTGTAGGTTGCCAAAAATGAAGCTCAGTGCCAGGTGTGGACACTTCACACCTGATGGTCAGAGATATCTCAGAGACTACCCCCAACAATAAAGGCTATTGCCATTGCTCCCGATTGTGCACCAGAATGCGATAGTAAGACCCTAGTGCTGAAGACACCACATATGTTGGTCATATGACATGGAGAAATCAAGTTGGTACTGATCGGGAAGCATCTTCTCTGCTGGTTAGCTCTCATAGTGTGGAAGGTGCTATGCAGATTGCTGGGGGGGGCGGGGGGGAGCAGTTATCAACAGTTTTACCCTGAACTCTGTGAACTGAGCTCTGTGAACTGAAATAATGACTGGTGTGGCAAGAGGTGCCCATGGGTGCAACTGTGGCACAAATGTTATGTCAGTAACCAACCACTTTCTGCTTAGATTTGAGGCTATATCCACAAGAGGAAGCACACACCTGATACTACAAATCTGGCCCCTCAATGGGGAGTTCACACCCCCCAGCTAAATAGACATAGTATTAAACTGCCCTCTAAATTTGTATCTCTCTGTCCATAGGTTAGTGCAGCTCTCAGACCTCATCAGAGAAGTTTATTTGTGCAATGGATGGTGGTTAACACAAACTAGTCAAAGTGTAGGGAGTGTCTGTGGAGTGCTCAGCCATAAATGGGACATCGTTATCACACCCTCCCTAAGGCTCAGGTATCATTGCAGAACAGGTGATAGGAAGACCGTAAGAAGCAGAGGTCAGGGAGGACAATGGCGAAACAACGTCTCTGGGCATAACTGGACTCCTGCGCTCATGAACTCACACTCATGGGCTCTGGTTGCCTGCACAAGACGCACCAGTCAACATTCTATCACAGAGTAGGAAGTGGCTCATGAGCCCATACCCCTAACTGAAAGCTACAGAGCATTGAGGGCTTCTGTGAGAAGGGGAATCTTTTGGGGTGTGGGTTCTGGTAGGCTGATGGTACTCCAGTGGACAGCTGCACACCTAGGAGTATATAGACAGCATAAATTGGAGTCAATGCCTCATAAATTTTTTTGGTCTTTTTGAGACAGGGTCTCCCTGTAGCTCTGGGTGTCCTAGAACTTTCTATGTAGACCAGGCTGGCCTTGAACTCACAGAGATCGGCCTGCCTCTGCCTCCCAAGTGCTAGAATTATTATTAATCCCAGATTATTATTAATTTTTTAAAGGACAGGAGGCTGGGGGGATAGGGAGGTGGGGTAGATCTTGGTGAAGTTAAGGAGAGGAGTTTGGGGATAATATGATCAAAGTATATGAAATTTCCAAAAGAAAATACAAATATTTATTTAAAAAAATAAAGAGCTGGGTTGACAAGATCACTTACAGGATGTGATCAGACATGCACGCTGGTCTGCTCCTGTACTGCAGGAGACTCTGCACAGTGGTCACTTGTGCTCTGGTGTTTGAGGCCAATGTGGGAAGCATAGTTGAGACCTCATTTCAAAAATGTATAATTCTATAATTATGTGATGAATGTTATTGAATATGAATATTGATGTGCATCCATCTATATGTATACATAGATTCTCCTCCTCTTACATGGGACTGTGTCCTGCCAAACCCCACTGAAAATTGAAAATGCCTTAAATTGAAAAATACATAATCCACAGAACCTACTGAACATTCTGTCCCAGAAACACAATAAGCTGAGGGTCACCAGCTTTTTCTCCTCATTTTGTATAGCTGAATGGGAGGTGTGGCTTGCTGCACCTCCATCAAGGAGAGAGAGAGAGAGAGAGAGAGAGAGAGAGAGAGAGAGAGAGAGAATTGTTAGTTCCAAGAAAGGTCAAAATGTAACAACTGAAGCATGAGCTCCATCGAACATATTGCTTTTGTATCATTATAAAGTCAAGAAATTGTGTGTAGCAATATCTTAAATTTGTACCTGCATATGTGCATGATTCTTTTTTTTTTTTACTGTAAAATCACATAGCATTTTAACATTTTAAAATGTATAATTTATTGGCATTAAGCACACATTGGCATATAAGCACAGTGTGTAACTAGTATCATCGACTATTTGTGGAACATTTTCATCATCCCTAGTATGAATGTTTTAATTGTTTATTTAAACAATTATTTTCAATTTTCTACTTCCCCCAGCCCCTGGTAATCAGTATTCTAACTTTTTGTTTTGTTTATTTTTTTATATTTAGAAGAGCATTTATTCAGAAAAAGGCTAAATCTTGGGAAGAATAGAGCTCTATTCTTGAATTTATCACAATCAAAGTGTGGAAAGCCCCAAATGAGGGACTATTTGGAGGGCAGTAAAAGAGCTCTGAGTCATCCCGTGCAAAGATATGTTATAAGATTGACAGCTGTGTTCTCACCTCATAGCTTTAAAGACGAGTTTCCCCTGCATATGGTTATATAAATGAATTTTTCTCAATATTTTTATTTGACTTTTTTTAACAATAAGTAATAAGTAGTGAATACAAGCATCCTTCATGTAAAACCAATTTGCAAGCAGCTATGCCCTAACCCACACAGCCCAAGTCTCCCACCACACCTCCTCTTCCACAGATTGTTCCCTAGGCTTAGAAAAGGGGCACAAGTAGGCGAGAAGCAAAACAGTCTACTTTCTCTGGAGATATCATTTTGGACTCTGATCAGTTCAGGCTGTTTCCTTTCATGGAGAGACAGTTTATCCAGGAATAACTTATTAATCCTACTAATGAAGCACAAGCAATTAGATATACATGCATTTAAACAGTACTAATTATTATGTTAGGTTACGTTGGTATAGACACAGATGTTTGGGTGGTATGCTAATCCATGAACTGTGTTTTTTCTGTAAAAGATGACAAGGTCTTACTGTGGCTTATAACATCTCCTAACCGCCAGAGGATGTAAGCTTGTGGCATCATCCATGAATTATTCCTCCAAGGAGAGAGCTACTAGCCAATTATTTGGGGGATATACAGACATTTGGCTGCCACTGCTACACCAGGCAGGTGAGGTGTAGCCAATGCTGATGAAGGAGTCTTGCTTGACTCAAGGAGACCAACATTTGCTTTATTGGTTCAGTGGCCTTTGGTAACACTCTCTGGCATTCCAGAGACCAACTGTACACTTGCAAGTGTGGTCTCAATGCACCTTTCCCATGCTTACATCAGGTCTTCGACAGCAGGGCCTTACCACCTCTCTTCTTGCAGGTATTCCAGTTTACAGGCAAGAAGCCTTTACCTTTTTGGGGCTTGGATCCCTGGCCAACGTCTCCTTGGCAGAATAATCCATTGCTGATATCAAGCTCTCCTGTATTAATATATTTTGCCTAATTGCACAGCTTAACAAGACTTTAGTATTATGTTTGGCTCTGAATAGAGAATAATCCTTTTCACAGTTCCTATGTCTATTAGTCAATTCAATAAAGCAGTTATACCAGTTTTATAAGGGATTACCTGTATAACAGTTGGCTCTAATTTACAGTTAGGGAATGACTTCATTACCATCATGTTTTTCTTTGTTCTATGAAAAGGAGGTAAGAAGGTCTCTCATATTAAAGCTTTGTGGCACCTGTGCTTCAGGTGGCCCTGGAAAGCCTAACTTTTGATTCTATGAATTTAACTATTCTAGCTATTTTATATATGTGGAATAATCTAATATTTCATATGTGTGTTTCTGTACAGTGTAAGAAACAAGACCATGTATATAAGACACAAGTCATCCATGTGCCTTGTTCAATCTCCCCTTTCTTTCCTCCTCCCTCTTAATTTTTAAATAGTTTTTCTTTGTTTATTTCCTTGTGGAAACTAGACCCCTCCCTCAAACTGTGGGGAGGCTACATAGACTTCAGGGCAGGGAAGTAGTGGAAAAGGAGAGAGATGAGCATTGGAAGGGAGAAGGAGTAGCAAGTCATTAAGACACAGTTCCTTTGTAAAAAGGAGTAGGGTGCTAGTTTGCCCCCCCCCCCCGTGACAAATACCTGAGAGAAATCATTTAAAAGAGGAACAGTCCATGGCCAGCTAGCATTATCACTGTGGGCCTGAGGCAAGGCTGAGTCCTAATAATGTCAACATGCTATGAATCCGTTGGTTAAGGCAGAGCCCTCACACAAAATCGTGTATATTGTACTTTACAAGTTAAGGGATGCCAGTCAGAATTTGCATGCAAATACACAAAACCACACTTGCTTTTTTTTTTTAATTTTATTTATTTCTGTATGTGTATGAATGTACTGTCTGCATGCAGGTTTGTGCACCCGTGTTGTGCAATGCCGCAGAGGTCAGAAGAGGGCGTCGGATTCCTCTGAAACTGGAGTTCTCTGGAATTGGAGTTTTGGACGGTTCTCGGCCGCCATGTGGGTTCTGGGGATGGAACCCGGGTCTTCTGCAAGAGCGGCGCTCTTAACTGCTAGGCCATCTCTCCAGCCCCACACTTGCTTTTGATATCCAACCATCTGGGGTGTTTTAAGAGCCTTCACTGTGTACATACACTATGACTCAGGAACAGAGTGTTAGATATGGGTTTTAAAAATTCCAGTTTGGGGCCAGGTATGGTGGCACACACCTGTAATCCCAACACTTGGGAGGCAGAGGCAGGCAGATCTCTATGAGTTCAAGGCTAGCCTGGTCTACATAGTTCCAGGACAGCTGGGGCTACAGGGAGACCCTGTCTCAAAAAGACCAAAAACCAAAACAAAACAAAACAAAAAGCTGCAATTTGGAGCTGAGTGTGAAGTTGCATGTCTGTAATCCCTGTACCCAGTTGAATTCAAACCTGGGCTGTATAGCAAGACCCTGTCAGTGTTAAGTACTTTTCTCATTGCTGCAATAAAATTTAAAGTGAATGAAGGGTGGCTGGGCGTGGTGGCACACGTCTTTAATCCAAGCACTTGGGAGGCAGAGGCAGGTAGATCTTTGTGGGTTCAAGGCCAGCTTGGTCTACAGAGTGAGTTCCAGGACGGCTGGGACTACAGGAAGACCCTGTCTCGAAAAAAAAGCAAAACAAACAAACAAACAAACAAAAAAGTGAATAAAGGGTGAAAAGATTTATTTTGGTTCCTAGCATAGAGGATATAGTCCATCACTGTGGGGAAGGTGTGGTAGTAGGTGGCTCAGTGCTGGTGGAAGTGTGCAGTGGATTGCTCACTTATGCTTGGATTAATTAGTACAGAGACTGGTTGGGAAGTGGGATAGGACTCTTCAGGCCTGGCTCCCGGCAACCCACTTCCTTCTGCTAGGTCCCACCTCCAAGGCTCTACAGCCTCTTCAACAGCACAGTCAGCTGGGGACCCAGTGTTCAAACACATGAGCCTATCAGGGCATTTCACAGTTAAATCATAACACCATCTTGAAACACAAAAAGAAAAAGGAAACTTCAAAGTTGACTGGGGACATGACTCATAGGTACAGTACTGCCTAGCTGCACAATACCCTAACTTGAGCCCTAGCACCATGAAAATGAAAGGTAAACAGATGTAAGTTGAGGTTGTGACTGTAGCTCTGTCTTGGTTTTGTTTTGCATGCTGAGGATTGAACTCACGGCACTTGGACATACGAAGCACATACTGTACTGCTGAGCAGCACCTCCAGCCTGTAGTTCCAGCTTCTCTGACAAATTGCTCTTTCAGCTGGCCCTTGGACCTTGGCCTTGCTTAACAGGGTACCACATATCTCCAACACAAGAAAACTCCCTTTGTGCACTTACAAATGTAGGGCTTTACTGATGCTCTCTGTGCTCCTCTATGGGACACAGGTGATCATGGCCACTTTTGAGACAGCTACATGAAGTTATATATGGAACCTTGACAGCCCACACAGACGTTAACTATCACAATATGTAGGTGCCTCCTTAAGTATTCTCTGGAAGGAAAGAGACTGCTTCACAGGTTTTGATTTCTGCAAGCATCCAAAAAGTTTCTGTTGTGAGCATGCTACACCAGAAGCTTAGATGAACATCTTTTCCACAGTGCCAGAATTTACTGAATAACAGCAAATGCACAAGTTTTGGTGGTTTCAACCACAGCAGATTGTCACATAATCCCACCGACTTTGGTAGCATGGCTGACATGGATGCAGGCTCTTTTATTTCAATGTTAATTATTAATTAACACAAATCTCATACCACACAGTAAATATATCTGTATATCTATCAGGAGATATAGGATGAATACAAGTTAAAGAGGCTACAGCAGAGTTCAAGAGGTTTCAAAAGTAGGCTGAGAGAGTTTGTATTGGTGCAGTAATGAAGCAGACAAGTGCTGAGAGCAGCCTACTGGGCCGGCTGGAGTCAGAGTTTGAGAGTAAAGCTGTTCTAGCTGCAAAATAAAAGGCTGAACTGGGGTCTGAGGACAGGAAATGGCAGGTCCAGGTCCACATCCAGATGGTGAACAGATGGACAGACAGTTGAGTAGGATGAGTTAACAGCAGGGCAACCAGCCCAGTGGAAGCTCCAAGGACAGTTGTGGAGTCCTCTGCTTGCCTTCCCTGATGCACACAAGTATGTGATGATAGATTGGGATGGGGCTGTTGCCATGGTAACGTAGGTGTCCATCACTTTATGGGGTCCAGGAGAGGGAGTTACAGCCCTTCCTTGCCTGTTAGGTAAGTTCTTGAGACTGGTTTCTCTGACATGATTCTCATATATCTGTGGGCCCTACTGTATCAATTCCCTCTGATAAGTGTACTTTGTACTCCCAGGATAAGCCATTTATTGGTCTGTACTGGCTGGCTGATGCCTGACAGATGGGGGAGTTTCTGGGTCCCCCCATGGGCTTCCAGTCATCCTTCTCCCTCAAAATGGAGTCAAGAGCTGCTTGCAAAATGGAGTCTCCTAGGACAAGGCACAGCCTGAAGAACAAGTTTTGTGTAATATGGAGTAACTTAGAGCAGGCACAGCCAATCTCAAAAGTTTCAGTTTCATTTCCCTTGATTTGGGTTCAGTTTTTAAACTGGGCAGGTCACTTTCTTCTAGAGAAAGCAAGAAGGGAACAACCTGTAAAACTTCTTACATGTCAGGCATCCACAAATTTGAAACCTAAAAATAAGTTAAAACAACAAATATAATAAATTCTGTAATCATTTAAAACCTAGTAAGTAGTAAAGCCTGATCTCTGACCTCTTTTCATGTCTGAGCAGTTACTGAGCAGTAACCTGAAAAGGTTACTTCGAGCGAGGCTAGAAAATGAATCCAAGGCTATGCTCCAGCACTGTTCACATGCTGGTGGGAAACGCTGATTTTTATCATTGCTTTTAGTGGTAGCGTAGGAAAAGTAAACTGACAGTTAAGAGTCATTGGGTATGAATGTTCTAGATCTGATGAAACTGCTCATGTAAAGATTTCTGGGCAAAGATATCTGAGGCAAATGTGAGGTTTTGTAATGCTGGGTGGGTGTTGCTTCTATCATAAGCAGAAAGGAGAAATCAAAAGATGTGTATGCTTGAACAGAGAGGAAGTTCCAAAGAGCTCAGAGTAGAGGCAAAGATTTAAGGATTGTACCAGGTGTGGTGGCTCATGCCTTTAATCCTAGCACTTGGGAGGCAGAGACAGGCGGATCTTTGTGAGTTCAAGGCCAGCCTGGTCTACAGAGCGAGTTCAAGGACAGCTGGGGCTACAGGGAGACCCTGTCTCGAAAAGACCAAAAAAAAAAAAATTTAAGGACTGTGTGTAGTGTTCTTGATTTTGAAATTCACTCGTCATGTCACTTGGGCTACCTCAGTTTACCCACACTGAACAAGCACATGGATTGAGTGGAGTAATTCGTATGAAGAAAATTTTGCCATCTCAAATGTATTTCCAGAAAAACTAAAGGGCAGTGGCACTATTTCTAGCACAACCTATGTCAGGCTGTGATAATAAAGGGTGTTCACATTTTAGCAGCCGTTTTCTGCTTAAAGCTTCAGCACAAAGGACTTTACAGGGTGCTCAAGAAGGAACTGACCAATGCCAAGCTTTCTGGAAGGAGCAGGGTCTGACCTGAGAATTGGGGAAAACTGAGCTGCAGTGTGGGCAGCACATGGAGGGACTTCCAGCTGAGAGGAACTGAAAGCAGCAGTACTGGGGCTGGAGGGCAGGGTACGGAGGCCTCAGGGAGCGCTTGAGCTAAGCCAAGAAGGCCCTTCGAGGGAAGATTCATGAGCAAGACTTCTGAGTTTCTCATGGTCAAAGACAGATGATGCAACCATTAACGAGTTTTCATTTGTTTTATGCTGGGGATTGAGGACAGGGTTTCACACCTGCTGAGCCAGGGAAGTGTGCACCAAGGTGAGAATCTTTAATGCACTTGTTCTGGCGGAAGAGTTGGAAGATGGATCCATGGAGAATAGCTCCACAGTAAGTTAGGGGGCCGCGGTAGGAACTGTGGAACGTAGAGAAAGCAGAATCCCAGGGACTCAAAGTTCGCTGAGACTGTCTCAGAAAATAAGGTGGAAAGAAGTAGAGAATGGTATCTGAGGTTGTGCTTTAGCTGCCCCCACATACACACATGTGGGTGTGCACACCTGCATGTAACACACACACACACACACACATCTAGAATTTGTGTTGGTGAACCAAATAGATAGACCCAATAGTCTCTTTGGTGAGTTTATGGTTCGGTAGTGGTCATCTGTTGCTGTATACCAATGATCTCAAGCTCAGCATGGTAGATTACAGTATCTTACCTTAGCATCTGTCTGTTTGGACTCAAGGTCCTGGCGAGGTTACAGTTGGGGTGCTGGAAGGGCTGCAGTGCTTTTGAAGCTCACTGGGGAAGATCTACTTTCAGGCTCACACATGTGGTTGTTTGCAGGACTCAGTTACTTGCCCGGCGTGTCTCTGAAAATGAGCTTCTCAGCTGAGCCATCCACAATGAGGGAGTGCTCAAGTAGAAGCCATTGGCTTTGAAACTTCATCTCAGAAGTGACATATCATCAATTTTGAAAAAGTCCGTTTGTAAGCTGGGCGTGGTGGCACACGCCTTTAATCCTAGCACTCGGGAGGCAGAGGCAGGTGGATCTTTGTAAGTTCAAGGCCAGCCTGGTCTACAGAGTGGGTTCCAGGACAGCTGGGGCTATAGGGAGACCCTGTCTCAAAAAGATTTAAAAAAAAAAAAAAAAAGACTGTTTGTAAGCCAGGTGTAGTGGTGCATGCCTTAAATCCCAGCATTTGGGAGGCAGAGGCAGGCAGATCTCTGTGAGTTCAAGGCCAGCCTTATCTATAGAGTGAGTTCCAGACCAGCTGGGGCTACAGGGAGACCCTGTCTCAAAAACACCAAAAAAAAAAAAAAAAGTGTCTAAGAAGAAAGTAAGAGTGAGTCAGGTGGACTTAAGGGAAGAGGGTGAATACTGGGAGGCAGGGTGGGGCAGTGGTTATCTTTGACTGCTCACTAGATAGTAGCTGTGTTTTACATTGAAGACATGGCTTACCTTTTTGTCCAATGATACAAATCTCCTGAAGAGTAACTAAAGTAACTAAGAGAATGCAAAATCTTTTTTTTTTTTTTTTT
>VZQC01001793.1:950072-1061166 GCA_009823505.1 Rhizomys pruinosus | reverse complement strand
TTTTTTTTTTTTTTTTGTCTTTTTGTGAAAGGATTTCCCTTGAGTCCCAGCTGGCCTGGAGCTCAATGGAGCTCGCTATATAGACTAGTCTGGCTTTGAACCCACAGAGATCTGTCTGTTTCTGCCTCCCGAGTCCTGGGATTAAAGGTGTATGCTATAACACCTGGCCGCAAATTACTTTTTAAAGTCTTGTAAATGATGTTACTAAGAAGAGCTAGTGAGTATCTGATGACAATACAAAATCAACCTCTTTCCTCTTATTTTGTCTAGGTTGTATGTATGTGTATTATGTGGTGTGTGTGTGGTGTGTGTGGTGTATGATTGATTGTATGTGGTGTGTAGTGTGGATGTGTGGTATGTGTGTGTGGTATATGGTATATGTGATGTGTGTGTAGTATGGTGTGGTGTGTGTGTGTGTGTGCACGTGTGTATGTACAGACTCCATGGAACCCAGGGCCTCACACACACTAGCAAGCACTCTACCACAGAGCTATTTCTCTAGTTGAAATTTTCCTATCCCTTTGTTATGCTGTCTGCTGGTTTCGTTTTCATGTTACATAGCATAAAATCTCTTGTAGAGGACCCAGGTTCAATTCCCAGCATCCATATGGCAGGTAACAACTATCCATGACTCCAGTTCCAGGGGATCCAACTCCCTCTGCTGATCTCTGTGGGTATTACACAGCATGGGTGCACTTACAGACATGCAGACAATGCACAAGGTACCCCTATTTCCCTATTTCACCCTTGATAATACCTGCCTCATATGGTCCCCCTCCCCTTGAGCTTCTTCCTCTTTTATCTCCATAGTTCCTTATATAACCTTCCCTCTCCCCCTCCAATTTATTTATTTATTTTTTTAATGGGTATGAATGTACTGTCTGCATGTAGGTTTGTGCACCCATGTCATGCAAAGCCGAGGAGGTCAGAAAAGGGTCTTGGATTCCCCTGGAACTGGAGTTCTCCTGGAATTGGAGTTACGGACAGTTCTCAGCTGCCATGTGGGTGCTGGGGATCGAACCCGGGTCCTCTGCAAGAGCAGTCGGTACTCTTAACCGCTAGGCCATCTCTCCAGCCCATCCCCCCCTAATTTAAATGCCCCATTTCCCCCTTGGTAACACCTGTCTCCGACTATTCTTCATTGTCGGGCTCCTTCTCTCTCTTTACTTCCCGGGTTCCATTCCATTTTCCCAGTTCCTGCAGTTATATCAGGATATATAGTCACATATGAGGATTTGATGCTAGGATCCACAAACGAGGGAACACATACATTGTTGTTTTTCTGAGTCCGTGTTACTTAGTATAACTGTTTCCAGTTCCATCCATTTACCTGATAATTTCATCTTTCTTTACCACTGTCCCTCATGTAACAGAGGTCCATGAACACATAGGATACAGATGGCCAAGACAGACAGAAAAAGAATCTGCAGAGTGTGGGTCTTTGGACAAGTCTCGTATATTAAACTCCACCTACCCAGGGCTCAGGGTTTGAGAGCCAGGGGAGGTGATGCATGACCATATCGAAGTAGACCTACGGGCTCCTGGGACCTTGCTCATATGAACCTACAGCAATGGTATTAACATGCACAAGACCCATGCAAACCCAAGCAGACAAAAACCCAGCATAGAAGTGTGAAAATGGGCAGCAAGCCCCAATCTTAGTCAAAGAACTATTGGCAACTGATTACTGCTGGGTGAGGACCAGCCGATCTTCTTAAAGGAATGGACTCTAGATAGATACCTTAATGGTGAGCTTGCACTGAGGGACATTTGGGGACACTAACTTGACTCAATAGGTCTTATCATCGATGATGGAATACATGAAATCTAGTGGGGGGCTCTGGGAGGTGCCAATGGGGAAGGGGGTAAAAAGGTTATTAAGATGTTCTGTATGAAATACATATAAACTTGATTTTAAAAAAAGTCAAATTTAAGCTAGAAAAAAAATCTCAAAACAAATACCTCCATCTGCTGTAATTCTATGGTAAAAGGCAGCTGGAAACCATGTCTCTCAGGAGTGAATTGTGATACTAAATGGTGCAGGTGTCACTCACAATCCTGCTGAGAAGTTAACAACTTGAGTTGGGTGTGGTGGGGCACTGGTCATCCCGGCACTGGGTGTGTTGAAGCAGGAGGATCACAAGTTTTAGACAACCTCAGGCTCTAACAGGGGAATCCTATCTAATACAACAACAACAACAACAACAACAACAACAAATCTCAAAAGAAAGTAATAGAATGCAATCTTTTTTTTTTTTTTTTTTGGTCTTTTTGAGACAGGGTCTCCCTGTCGCCCCAGCTGTCCTGGAACTCACTCTGTAGACCAGGCTGGCTTTGAACTCACAAAGATCTGCCTGCCTCTGCCTCCCAAGTGCTAGGATTAAAGGCGTGCGCCACCATGCCCGGCTGCAGAATGCAATCTTAACAAGAAACTTTAACAATTAAAAACCCTTGTTGAAAAATTCAGTTCTTGGAAACAAACAAACAAATAAACAAACAAACAAAACTCTGGAAAGACTCAGAAAAAGATGTAAGACATGTATGGCAGAGCGCAGGGACTCAGGTGGGGTGGGGGGCATGGAAAGGGAAGTGACTCTAAATTCGATTGAGAAATGATGTATGATGTATTGAAAAAGTTTAATAACAATAAAAATAAATTAATTAAAAATAAAAATAATAAACTATTTTTTATTATTTTATTATTATTTATTTCTGTGTATGAATGTACTCTCTGCATGTAGGTTTGTGCACCCGTGTCGTGCAATGCCTTGGAGGTCAGAAGAGGCGTCGGATTCCCCTGGAACTGGAGTTCTCCTGGAAATGGAGTTACAGACGGTTCTCAGCCGCCATGTGGGTGCTGGGGGTCGAACCCGGGTCCTCTGTAAGAGCAGTCGGTGCTCTTAACTGCTAGGCCATCTCTCCAGCCCCTTAAACTATTTTAAAATAATAATAAAAAAAGAAAAATTCAGTTCTGGGGAGCTGAACCATGATGTTTCAAATTGGATTGCATTTTCCCCAAGGCAAAGGCATGAGGCCACTCCAGGTGGGAGTATCCTTAACATCTGTAGCCCGTCTGTGGATGACAGCATGAAGTTGGGCACAGAGAAAAACACCTGCCACAGGGGCAGGACTTGGCATAAACCCTTTCAGCCCACACGGGTCTCTTTCGCCCTCTGGTGTCTGAGTGGAGGTGAACAGAGACAGCACAAAATAATATAAATGTGCTGGCCCTGGCAAGGGGGGCAGACAGCAAAAACAGATCCGACTCCGGTCAACCATGAGCTTAACCAGACCTCGGAAAGAGCCCATAGCACCATTTCCTGCCATACAATAAGCCACATTCTTTGGAACTGTTCACAGTTTGAACAAATGCATTTCCATAATCTCAACAGTCACAATATTTAATGGCTGTATACTACCACTGAGTGTAGGTAATATGCTTAGCAATTCTTTTTTTTAAGATCCATTAATTTTTTCATAAGTATTTATTAGAGATGTTTTTGAAAATATAAATTACCCAATTTTGATTTACATTAGCCTAAAACTTGAATGTTTAACAGGGAACTACTAATTTAAAATACATTCATAAGAAAAAAAATTGTTATTTTTCTTTTGAGACAGGTTCTCATGTAGTCCAAGTTGCCTTCAAACTTCATCTTCCTGACTTTACTTCCCAAATGCTGGGATTACAGACATACACTGCCATACCCAGCTTAGGAAAGTTAAACCGTCATAATTTTTCAAGAGCAGTTAAGGAGCAAGGTAGACAGCATGCTCATCTCAACAAATAATTATCACTGCGGCTAAGACATCTTATTCAGTGGGTAAAAAGGGCCTACTAATGTGTGTGCACGCAGTGTAATAAAAATACTGTAATTAAAAATACTATAATTATGATTTTATGGTATTGTAATTTGAATAGTGCCTAGTGTTTTCTCCTTTCTTCAGATGGGAAAATCCTTTGAAAATCACTTGAAGTCTGGTCAAAAATGACCATTTCCCCCCACCCTCAGATCATTCTGTCACCTTCCAGACTGAGATACAAGGAGAGTTCAGCCTTTTGGAGAGGATATTCCAGCTCTCATGATCTCATATACAGGATAATGTTGGTGGCAATTGCGGTGCAGGGATGAAGAAGGTGTTTCTTCACCAAACAGTTATTTCATATGCTTACTTCTGCTGCTACCATTGGCTCACCTGTGTTCAAATCCACACCAACGGGCTGACCAGATGCTGAATGTTCAGCTTGAACTTTAACCAATGTTTCCTGAAGGTCAAAACCGGAGTTCTGTACAAGAACCTTGGGAATAATGAGCAAGGCATCTGCAAATGCCTGGACTCCAAGTTGTACCCTGCCCTTCACACTGGGCTTGTATTTAATCAGGGCTTCTGTCATGGCCACTTCTACTGCACCAGCACCTGGGACAACACAACCGTCATCAATAGCATTTTTGACGGCTCTCAAGCCATCTCTTATTGCATTCTTGCTTTGAGTCAATGTGTGCTTATTTGGTCCTTTGACCAGTAAGTGACAGAATGTGGATTGTTACATTTCTCAATAAAGGTGAACTTCTCTTCTCCCAGTGTATATTCGTATACAAGCCCTGTGTGTCCCAGACAATCAGGATTCAGGTCATCAATGGAATTCATAGCTACCCCACCACAAGCAAGAGTCAGCCTCTCCATATTTCTCCTCATCACTCTATGCAGAGCCACTATGCCTTCTTTAGCAAGGGCATCTAAGGAAAAGGGGTCAATTCCCTTTTGATTAATAGCAACAAATCCTTTATCTGAATCACCACAGACTTTTTTCTTTAATTCTACTATTTTTTTAACTGTCTTCAATGAATTTTTGTTCTGCTTTTACTAGTTTTTCTCTTTCTTCTGCACTCTTGTAAAAAGACCCAGAATTCACTCTGTTTTCTCATATTCTAAGGACACATTGCATGTGAGGATGTATACATTTTCTACTCTTTTCTTCATATCAGAATGCTGTGCTCCATGATCCAAAACCAGCCTTTTGATTAAGCTTGTATCAGTTTCAGACTTATGCTTCATCTCCATGATTTCAACCATGAAGAGGTCAATGGGCTCATCATTTTTCTTAATGGCCAAAATGGAGTCTACTACAGCCTCTGTTAAGACATCTGCAAGCTCAGCGTGAACTTTAGTTCTTAGAGATGTTCTGGCCACATCGGTAAGTGTTTCTCTGTCCATCTCTCTGCTTACTTTAATTTGTTCCAAAAACTGGCGGGCCTTTTCCTTTGCAGCTTCAAAACCTTTCAGTTATTATTCTGGGATGAGGACTCTCAGAGATGTAGAGGTCCCACCAGTTACATCATCCTGGGCTGTGGCCACTTTTGCTGTTAAGGAGGCTGTTGAGTGTTGAATTTGCATTTCATGAAGCAGTACATTACCATCTTTAGTAAGCTTGATGTCTCCAGGACCAGACACAAGCATCTTCATGGTGCCTTAGGCCCCAAGTTGGTCCTCAGCACGTCCTGCAGGCCCTGAGCCACGCCGATGTTCACCGCCAACCCTGCTTGTGCCCTGGGGTTCAGGGTCTTCACCGCCGCCATCGCTAGACCAACTCAGGGAGAGGCAGAAAGCAATGTGGGACCCACTTAGCTGTACTTAGCAATTCTTCAGGGAGCATTTTTGTTTTCAAATTTTTTCTTTATGTAAATTGAGTATTTTTATTTATATGCCTCCTTTTCACCTCAATTATTTCCTTAGGGCAGACCTTCCAGAATCAGATTAGTGACCCAAAGAGAATGAATCAAACCCAATTGGAGATGAAGGTCAAGTGGACAGGATGGACCAGAGGTACAGTGGCAGTTGACAGCTGAGCAGCTAACTCAATCAACATATCAACATGGAGAGCCAGAGGCAAAGGGCAGTATGTAGCTGCAGGGACACAGTGTGTGGGGAGTGACAGGTACTTCTGTAGTTCCCTGAGCTATGACCACAGGCTAGAGCCGGAGGTGAGCTCTAGAGGGCTGGCTCTAGGCCATCTCTACTTCTATTGCTTTGCCTTGCAAGATGTCCTAATGGCAGGATAGCTACTGAGTGGGTCATTTTTATTCTAAAAGGCTAGCACTGGATGGGACCATTCTTAAACTGTTCTTGATGAGATACAGACATTACTTTTGTTGGAACTGTTCATCTTGAAGGCTTAATAATGCCTGGTAGGCTTATTTGTTAATGAATATTAGGGAAAAGAAATAAATTTCTCATGTTTGCATACTATCATTTCTTTATGAAAATAAAGACATAAGTATTTTTCAATTTATTTACTAGAAAAATAATCCAAGGAAATTCCACTTAAATGAAGAGAACAGAAAAGAGCAATACTGCAGCCCCTTGCCGTGTGGGCTGGGAACCTGGGCACAGCTCCAGAAGGGCAGCAGAGGCTGAGCTAGCTCCAGGCTCCCAGGCCGAATCTGTGGGGTCTGAAAGTACCATGCAAATGCCTGCCTGGGTTCAGAAAGAAGTAGATGTAACAACTTAAATAATTTAACAAAACCTTTAGTACATATACTTGCTATATTCTTTATCAGAAAGATTGAAGAATCATAAATCTACTTCAATTACTTCAATTGTGACAGTACAACTCTCTCTCTCTCTCTCTCTCTCTCTCTCTCTCTCTCTCTCTCTCTCTTTCAGTCTAAAGTATCCCAGGCTGGCCTCAAACTCACTACATAGCTAAGTATGAACTTGAACTTTTTATCCTTCTGTCTTCACATCTCAAGTTCTGGGACTATGGGCCTGTGCCACCATATGCAGTTTACACAGTGCTGGGATTTGAATCCAGAGCTCTGTGCACTCTAGGCAAACCACCTACCAATTGAGCTACACCCCTTGCCCAGATTTCCTAAACCCTTGATACACTGTCAAAGACTAATTTCTATTTTCCTTAAAATTTGTGTGTGTGTGGGCTTTTTGAGACAAGGTCTCTTTGTAATTTGGGGGGCTTTTTCAGACAAAGTCCCTTTGTAGCCCCAGCTGGCCTAGAACTCACTATATAGACCAGGCTGGCCTTAAACTCACAGAGATCTGCCTGCCACTGCCTCCCAAGTGCTAGGATTAAAGGCATATACCACCCTACTCCTTTAAAATTTTTTTAATAATTATTGCATGTGTGTGTGTGTGTGTGTGTGTGTGTATGTGTGTGTGTTCACCTATGCCCAACATACATGTGGAGATCAGAGGACAACTTGCAGAAATTGGTTCTCTCCTTCTACCTTGTGAGTTTCAGGAATCAAACTCAGGCCATCATGTTGCCTGGCTTGGCAATGAGCGCCTTTACCTGGTCAGCCATCTCAGCAGTGAGCGCCTTTACCTGCTCAGCCGTCTAGGTAGTGAGTGCATTTACCTGCTCAACCGTCTTGGCAGTGAGCACCTTTACCTGCTCAGCTGTCTAGGCAGTGAGCACCTTTACCTGCTCAGCCGTCTAGGTAGTGAGTGCATTTACCTGCTCAACCATCTTGGCAGTGAGCACCTTTACCTGCTCAGCCGTCTAGGTAGTGAGTGCATTTACCTGCTCAACCGTCTTGGCAGTGAGCACCTTTACCTGCTCAGCCGTCTAGGTAGTGAGTGCATTTACCTGCTCAACCGTCTTGGCAGTGAGCACCTTTACCTGCTCAGCTGTCTAGGCAGTGAGCACCTTTACCTGCTCAGCCGTCTAGGTAGTGAGTGCATTTACCTGCTCAACCATCTTGGCAGTGAGCACCTTTACCTGCTCAGCCGTCTAGGTAGTGAGTGCATTTACCTGCTCAACCGTCTTGGCAGTGAGCACCTTTACCTGCTCAGCCGTCTAGGTAGTGAGTGCATTTACCTGCTCAACCGTCTTGGCAGTGAGCACCTTTACCTGCTCAGCCGTCTAGGTAGTGAGTGCATTTACCTGCTCAACCGTCTTGGCAGTGAGCACCTTTACCTGCTCAGCCGTCTAGGTAGTGAGTGCATTTACCTGCTCAACCGTCTTGGCAGTGAGCACCTTTACCTGCTCAGCCGTCTAGGTAGTGAGTGCATTTACCTGCTCAACCGTCTTGGCAGTGAGCACCTTTACCTGCTCAGCTGTCTAGGCAGTGAGCACCTTTATCTGCTCCCCTTTACTTGCTCACCTTTACCTGCTCAGCTGTCTTGGCAGTGAGCACCTTTACCTGCTCAGCTATCTTGCTGGTCCAGATTAATGTAGTCTTGTGCGGCAAGACAGTAGAATTTCATCCTCTGTGGTATAGACTGTCACTCTAATAATTTTACCTTCTGCTTTAAAGCCCTGTAGCTCTCTCTTACCTAAGAATGAAATCTAAACCAGGCATAGTGGTGCCCACCTTTAATCCCAGCACTCGGGAGGCAGAGGCAGGTGGAACTCTGTGAGTTCAAGGCCAGCCTGGTCTACACAGTGAGTTCCAGGCCAGCTGGAGCTACAGAAAGACCCTGTCTGAAAAAGACAAAAGAAAAATTAAAAAAGAAAAGAACTCTAAATTCCCATCACTTTATATTTTTTCTTTTTTTTAAATTTTAAATTTTATTTATTTTTGTATGTGTATGAATGTACTGTCTGCATGTAGGTTTGTGCACCCGTGTCGTGCAATGCCATGGAGGTCAGAAGAGGGTTCCCCTGGAACTGGAGTTCTCCTGGAATTGGAGTTATAGACAGTTCTTAGCCACCATGTGGGTGCTGGGGATTGAACCCGGGTCCTCTGCAAGAGCAGTTGGTGCTCTTAACTGCTAGGCCATCTCTCCAGCCCCCCATCACTTTATATTTAATCATGAGGTGGCAAAGCCTTTGTGCTGGCTTATCTTGATGGTCAACCTGATACACCTGGGAAGAGGGAACTTCAACTGAGAAAGTTCCTCCATCTAAATTGGCCTGTCTACATGTCTGTGGATACTTTTCTTGACTGCTTATTAATATAGGTGGGCTCAGCCCACTGTGTGCAAGACCATTCCTAAGAAGTTGGGCCTGAGCTGTACAGGAAGCGTAGCTGAGCAAGCCATGGGAGCAAGCCAGCAAGCAGCGTCCTCCATGGTCTCTGCTGCAATTCCTGCCTCCAGGTTCCTCCCTTGAATTCCCACCCTGGCTACCCTTGATGATGGGTTGTGAGCTCTAAGCCAAATAAACAATTTCCTTCGCCCGAGTTGGGTTTATCACAGTAACAGAAAAAGCAACCAGGGTAGTCTTGGTGTGCAAAACAATATTTGTTAATGGTGATAGTGGTTCTCCAGTTACCTCTATGGAAGCTGTGAGCAGGGAGCCATAGGAGCTGCAGGATATTTGGTTTCACATGCATACAAGGACCACATGAGGCTGCAGAACACTTGGTTTGGTGAAAACTGAGATGTATTATAAGTTTAAACACTCACAAAATACTGAAGAAAAAAAAATAGCCATCAGTGGTGGTGTACTCAGAAGCCCTGGGGAGGATTTGAATTCAAGGCCGGCCTAAAGCATATATAGAGAGAATTAATAAAATAAGAAGAAAAAAAAAGAGAGAGAGGAAAGCTCTTAATAGTAATCATTTATTTTTTATTTATTTTTTAATTTTTTTATTAATTAATTTATTTATGTGTACGGATGTACTGTCTGCATGTATGTTTGTGCACCCGTGTCGTGCAATGCCGCGGAGGTCAGAAGAGGGTGTCTGATTCCCCTGGAACTGGAGTTCTCCTGGAATTGGAGTTACAGACGGTTCTCAGCCGCCATGTGGGTGCTGGGGATCGAACCCGGGTCCTCTGCAAGAGCGATCGGTGCTCTTAACCGCTAGGCCATCTCTCCAGCCCCAATAGTAATCATTTATATAGACTATATTGAAAGGTTATCTTGGAGAATAAAATAGTTTGAGTTAAAAATTTTAAAAATAAGTTGGGTGTGGTGGCACATGCCTTTAGTCCCAGCACTTGAATGACAGGCATGGGGGTCTCTGTGAGTTCAAGACCAGCCTGGTCTACATAGGGATGACCAGGGCAACTGGGATTACAGGGAGGCCTTGTCTCAAAAAGATAAAAACAATTTTTTTAAATAGACTTATTAGTGTGTGCCTGTGTGTACATGTGTGTGCATATGTGCATGTGTGTACATGGGGGGGGGCATGAGCATACCACAGTGCATGTTTGAAGGTCAGAGAACAGGATCTGCAAGGTGGTTCTCTTTCCCCCGTGGGTCTGAGGGGTTGAACTCAGGTCCTCCTGCTTCACTGGCTGAGCCATTTTCCCAGCCTTTGTTTTTACCTTTTAAATGTTGTCATTATAGAATTCGTGGTTCACATTATGTTGCATTGGAAAGCACTCATCTAGACAAATCCCATAGTCTTTGGTGCCTCCACTGGGTTTATTGGTTACACGGTCCCGTGCCCAATCAGAGACGTTAACCCACTTTCTCTTGCTTAGAAGATAGCTTTGCTTTACAAACTCTGAAGGAAGTGACACTGGATTGGGAAGAGTGAGTCAGCCTTTGCACACAAGGCTGATGCTAACTTGCCCCGGCCCTTTGAGCTCTTTCCCCTCAGTATCTCTTACATCATCCTTCCTCAGTGTTTACTGTAAATGGGGCTGCTGTCAGTGCTTCCCGTCTGGCCTAATATAGTGCTAGCGCTAGAGAGAATGCTTTGGAGAGGGACTTCAGACTCTAAGAGGCTCATGGATAGCATTTAGGCCATCTGTGAACAGGGATGGAAAATGTTCAGCAAAAACGTTTGACTCTAGAAGTCCTATGTTTTGTCATTAATAGAAATTTAGATATTTTCAGCAGGGCATGGTGGCACACAACTTTAATCCCAGCACTCAGGAGGCAGAGGCAGGCAGATCTCTGTGAGTTCAAGGCCAGCCTGGTCTACATAGCAAGCTCCAGGCCAGCTGGGACTAAAGGGAGACAGACCCTGTCTCAAAAAGACAAAAAAAGAAAAAGAAAAAGAAATTTAGATATTTTCATATGATATTCTAGCCGTTGCAATGTTCTTGAAGACCATTTACACGTATCACTGCTTTGATGTTATACTAGCTACTTGACTATTTAGTAGATTTTGCTATTTCATGTATTAGTTAGCAAAAAGCATATTTACTGTAGCACAGAGCAGTAGTTATTTAGATAACTATTTTGATACGGTGGGATTCCTTCATACCCTGTGCTCTTACTCTATGCATTTAAAAACATCTTTCTGACTAGGTAGGGCCCATGAGCTTTACAAAGCTCGACCCCTGAACACATTCCTTCTGGCCGGCATGCCCCAGGTTGGCTTAGGAGCCTGTTCTTCAACAGCTGAACTTCAGTTTTGCCGAAGCGCTGCAATAACTGATGCCTAAATACTCTTGCCTCTCTTTTGCCTATGTATATTTTTAGGCTGACTTCTTTCTTGGAATGTTTTGTCCTAATTTATTATCCGTGAAAATTCCTACTCTGGCCAAGTATCTTTCCCCAAGGGTACACAGAGCACCAAGTCACACCTCCTAGCTCCTGGAAGGGAAAACGTGGAACTTTATCATCCACAAACCCAAGCCACTGTTTGCCACCCAAAGCATGAAAGAGTGAACATTTTTCATGTTAATGCACAAATATTAAATGGGGTAGTAACTTTTCCTTTCATGGTGATATTTGAAATTCAGTACAAATCAATTTTTTTTTTTTTTTTTTTTTTTGAGACAGGGTCTCCCTTTAAGTCCCAACTATCCTGGAGCTCACTCTGTAGACCAGGGTGGCCTTGAACTCAAAGAGATCCGCCTGCCTCTGCCTCCCAAGTGCTGGGGTTAAAGGCGTGCGCCACCACCCTGGCTTTTTTTTTTTTTTCTTTTTGAATTTAAAAAAACAAATGAAGGGCTGGATAGATAGCTAGCCGGTTACAGCGCACGACTGCTCTGGCAGAGGACCTGGTTGATCCCCCAGTGCCCACATGGCAGCTAAGAACCATCGGTAACTCCAATTCCAGGGGAATCTGAGACCCTCTTCTGACTTCTGAGGCATTGCACGACACAGGTGCACAGACCTGCATGCAGACAGTACATTCATACTCATACAAAAATAAATAAATTTAAAAAAAACAAATTAATTAAAATTATTAAGTAGAGGGCTAGAGAGATGGCTCAGTGATTGAGAGCATTGGCTGCTCTTGCAGAGGACCTGGGTTTGATTCCCAGTACCCATGTGGCAGCTAACAACCATTTGTAACTCCAGTTCCAGGGGATCTGATCCCCTCTTCTAACCTTGAGAGCATTGCACACACAGATGCACTTGCATACATGCAGTCAATACACTCATGCACATAAAATGAAAAGTAATAATAATAAAATATTAAAAATAACAATAATAAGTAAAATATATTAAAATATTAAGTAGAGGCTGGGTTACAGCTTGGGAGTACAGCCTGTGCATAGCATGCTGACTTCCATTACCAGCATTCCTTCCTCAAATTAAGTAATACCAACATGGACACAACATCATTCTGATGGTAGTTGACAGTTATGGGTCTAGATTGGTTTGAGCTAAGTTACTAACATTTGGCAAGATGACTGAAATATATACATAAATTCTTTATACTGTTTTTCTTAATTTTTATGTCAGAAATTATTCCAAACTGAAATATTTAAAAGAAGAATTAAGGAAAATATCATTATCAAATGTGACTGGATATGTTTTAGAGAATTACAAATTATTTTAAAAACTCATGAAGGCATTAAAAGTCTGAATATCCAGGCGTGGTGGCGCACGCCTTTAATCCTAGCACATGGGGGGCAGAGGCAGGTGGATCTCTGTGAGTTCAAGGCCAGCCGGTCTACAGAGCGAGTTCCAGGCCAGCTGGGGCTACAGGGAGACCCTGCCTCAAAAAGACCAAAAAATAAATAAATAAATACAAGTCTGAATAAAAAGATCATTTAAAAATACTACTGTAAAAAAAAAAATACTACTGTCAGCTGGGCAAGGTGGCACATGCCTGTATCCCAGCATGCAGGAGGCCAAGGCAGGAAAATCATGAGTTTGAGGCTAGACTGGGCTAAGTAGCAAGATTCATCTGTCTCTAAAACAAAACAAAACAAAACACAAAGCAAAACAAAACTATTATAATCAAAATATCTTGCTCAGAAAGGCATCCCCATTTTCCTGACATTTGTACCAAGGAGCCAATGAACAGATACTGCCAATGTTATTTAAGACAGAGTAAAAATATGAAAGACCATCACTATATTTTCCAGAACTTTCTAATTTGGTTCCCCAAACTAGGCTAGGTGTATAGATTTTGCTAGGTGTATATTTTTGCAAGCAAAAAGCAAAGCAAAGCAAAGCAAACCAAAGCAAGCCAAAGCAAACTAAATCAGTACAAACTATACAAGGTGAAGTAATTTTACACTCAAAATCCAGTAGTGAATTAAACCGACACACTAACTCAAAATTCAGTAGTGAACTAAATCTACACTTTCTGATATAGAATTTAAGGCAAATATTGTTGACTAATTTGAGAATTTAACGTGACTTAGATTTTATACACTAAAGAACTCCCTCTAAACAACCACCATCACCACATGAAAAATGTAGAACAGTTAAAAAAGCAGGGAACGAGGGCAAACCAACCAGGATGACACGAAGCAATATCAACCAACGGTGTACTACTAGGCAAAGGGAAAAACCTCAGTTTGGGGACCACAGCCCATGTGAAACATCCAATGTGAAACAACTGAATACCATTCCATTTTTTTTTTTTTTTGTCTCTTTAAGACAGAGTCTCCCTGTAGCTGCAGCTGTCCTGGAACGCCATTAAAATAGTAAACATTCAGTAGGATTACTGGATACCACACACACACAACACACACACACACACACACACACACACACACCACTACTGCCACCACCACCACCACCAGAATTATTATCAATATGGACAATGTACCTATAGAAAATATAATAACAAAAAGTCCTAAAAATAAAAAATAAAAAAGCCAAGTGTGGTGGTCCATGCCTTTAATCTTAGCACTTGGGAGGTAGGGGCAGGGCAGAATCTCAGTATGTGAGTATTAGGCTTTCCTGGTCTACAAAGTGAGACTTTCACTCTTTTAAATGAATGAATGAATGCAAATAAATAAATAAATAAATAAATATCCTTTTAAAAAATCAAGCCAAAAGTGTGAAGATACCAAGCAATAAACTTGACCCCCCCTCAAAGTGTTAGATTGCTGTCATAAAATGATAAGGCTTTCCTGAAATACATACAGACCCTAACCCTAACCCTAATCCTAACCCCAACAGAAAGACATAGCAAATCCTTGGATAGTAGGATTCAATGTTGTAAAGATATCAGATTTCCTAAACTGAAAATTAAAAATCCCCATCAGGCTGGGGCTGTACATCAGTAGCGTAGCACTTGCTTAGCATGCTACTCAAGATACTAGCTTCAAACCCCAACACTTGAAGGAAGAAAATCCAAAGGACTTTTAAACTAGAGCTCAATAAATTCATTCATTTTAAAAAAAAAGTAAAAACACTCAGAAAGAGTCAGAAATATTTGAAATTCATAAGGGAGTTTACAATCACCAATGTATACAGCAGTGACTAGAGTAACTGCAAACACAGGATTGGACAAATGGATCCATGTAAAAAATCCAGAAAAAAGCTGGGCATGGTTGTACATGCCTTTAATCCCAGTATGTGGGAGGCAGAATCAGGTGGATCTCTGTGAGTTCAAGGCCAGCCTGGTCTATATAGTGAGCGCCAGGCCAGCTGGGACTAAAGAGAGATCCTGTCTTAAAAAGACAAAAAAAAAAAAATCTAGAAAGAAGTGCACACACATGCTCCCCATGTGCACAAACATGCATGCACATGTACACACATGCACAGATGTGTACATATTAACACATGCACACATGTCTCTCATGAATGAACACATGCAAACGTGCACATACATGTGCATACTTATTAGATTTCAAATTAGTAGAGAAAGATTAGTGCCCTTGGTATAAAATGATGCAGCAGACCTGGGCATGTGACATGTACCTCTAATCCCAGCTGACACAGGAGGGTTTTAGTTCAGGTCAGTCCAAGTTATGTGTGGTGACTTCATTCCAAAAAATAAGCAAATAAAGGAACCATCAAACAACTCTCAACCAAAGATAAAAAACAAACAAAAATCCCCCTAAAATCCAACACAAATGCCATCTTCTTGACTTGTTTCAGCCTAACCATAGCCATTAGCTTTTAATAAAATTAATTTATATTTTTATTATATTTATTTATTTTGAGGGAGGCTCCATGTCACTGTGTGTGTGCATGCATGTGTGTACATGTGTGTGTGCATGTGTGTGTGTGCCTTTGTGTGTGCATGAGTGCGTGTGTGTATGTGTGTGCATGTCTGTGTGTGTGTGCATGTGTGTGCATGCTAGCATCCACAGATGAGGGATACCATTCATCCTTTGTTTTTCTGGGACTGTGTTACTTCACTTAACATAGTATCTTCTAGTTCCATCAATTTACCTGCAAAGTTCATGGTGTCATCTTTCTTTACTGCTGCATAGAACTCCATTGTGTAGATGTACCACATCTTCTCTATCCACTTGTCAGTTGAGGGGCACTTGGGTTAGTTCCAGCTCTTTGCTATTGTGAAGAGAGCTGCAATAAACATGGCTGTGTATGTATCTCTGCGGTGACATGAGTCTTGTGGGTATATACTCAGGAGTGGTATGACTGGGTCAGGTGGCAAGCTCATTTTGAGTCTTTTTAAAAAATTTTATGTATTTATTAATTATTTTTAATATGTATGAGTGTACTGTCTGCATGTAGGTTGGTGCACCTGTGTCATGCAGAAGAGGTCAGCAGAGGGTGTTGGATTTCCCTGGAACTGAAGTTAAAGACAGTTCTTAGCCGCCATGTGGGTGCTGAGAATCAAACCCAGGTCCTCTGCAAGAGCAGTCAGTGCTCTTAACAGCTGAGCCATCTCTCCAGCCCTCATTTTGAGTCTTTTTAGGGTTCTTCACACTGCTTTCCATAGTGGCTGTATGAGTTTACATTCCCACCAGCAGTGGATGAGTGTTCCCCTTTCCCCACAACCTCTCCAGCACTTGGTATCATTTGTTTTCTTGATCCTAGCAGTTCTTATCAGAGTGAGATATCTTAAAGTGGTTTTAATTTGCATTTCCTTAATTATTAGGGATGTGGAACACTTTTTAAAATGTTTCTCAGCCATCTCTATTTCCTCACTTGTGAAGTCTCTGTTCAGCTCTTTACTCCATCTTTTGAGTGAGTCATTTGTTTTCTTCTTCATTTTTTGGGTAGCTTTTATTCTTTTACACACAGATTCCCAACTTTCCCAGCAACATTTGTTGAAGAGGCTGTCTTTTATTCATTATGTTTTTGTCACCTTTGTCACAGAATAGGAGGTTGTGGTAGCTGTGTGGGTTTATTTCTAGTCCTCTCTATTCCATCAGCCTGCATGCTTTATTTTTGTGCCAGAATCATACTGTTCTTGATACTATGGCTCTGTAGTATAGTTTGAGATTAGGTAGTGAAATTACCAGTACTACTGTTTTTGTGGGTTTTTTTTTGTTTGTTTGTTTTGTTTTTTGCCTTAGCTATAAGGGGTGTTGTTTTTCCATATGAATTTTAGAAATACTTTAGTGCTAGGTTTGTGAAGACTATCTTAGATTTTTATTTTTTATTTATTTCTGTAATGTTTAACAAATGTACTGTCTGCATGCAAGTCTGAACACCCGTGTGGTGCAGTGGACGGCGAGAGGTCAGAATGGGTGGTCCGGAGTCCCCCTGGAGCGGGAGTTCTCCTGGAATTGGAGTTTCCAGACGGTTCTCACCCGCCATGTGGGTGGCTGGGGATCGAATCCCGGGTCTCTGCAAGAGCGGGGAATCGGCGCTCTTAAACCGCTAGGCCATCGCTCCAGCCCAGATTTTTTAAAACTGAGATTGTGTTTACCATATGGACTACTCTATAATATAGTCAGTTTCATGTTAATTCTGGCAACCCCATCTGCTGTAGCCCAGAATTGGTTTAATCCAGAACAGCACAGAATTCAGGAGGTTCTGAACTTGCTGCTCCACCCAAAGCAGAAAATGAGTACTGAAACCAGAACTCTGTTTACAGCCCTGTGGCTGGAATGCCAGACAGGTGCCCTGGTAGCCCTAAATTCCTTTGTTCTGTGGGAAAGCCATCCTGGGACAGTCTCCATTTGATTTAATATCTCCCTCTCCCCCTAGTTAGTGCTTTTCTCCTAGGAAAGTATGTACCTTGGGTACCTCATGCTATTGCTGGACTACCTTCCTTGCTTTTTACCAGGAGTTGTGTCTGCTCTTGATGGTTTGGTGCCTTCCTCCTAGGTTGTTAGTTCACCTAAGGCTTATTTCTTGGAGTTGTCTCTCCCCATCTCCTTTGGGTGAAGCACATTCCGAGCCCTTTTCACTGCTTTGCCAAGCCACATGTTTTTTCTCCATATATATATATATATATATATATATATAATAATAATAGATAAAAATATATATATTTGGTTACAACCGCCCGATAGAGGACGAGGTTTGGCCTAAGAAAGGGTTGGCCACGTAACGATATTCCCATAGAATAAAGAAGTTTGCTGAAACTCATACAGGTGTGTGATGCAAGCCTACAGAGATATTTACGGTAAATGGCGAATCTCCTGGGGGCTCAAGTGGGTCCCCAACTGTTCTCGCAGTGACTGTGAGTGGGGTGGGGGGTGAAGGTGTGGACCTGGAGGCCTCCACACCCATGAACAAGGGAGATCTCTCTACTTTCTAGTGTCTTCTTCAATTTCTTAGAATTTTTAAGTTTTCATTATAGGACTCTTTTACATTGGTTAGATTTATTCCTTTTTCTCTTTTAAAGCTACTGTGTATAGGATCCCCCCCCTCCAATTTCTTACTCAGGAAATTTATTATTTGTGTATTGAAAAGCTACTGATTTTTATGTTGATTTCATATCATGCTATTTTGCTGAAGTGTTTATCAGCTCTAAGAATTTTCTGATGCAGCCTTTGGGGTCTTTTAAGTTTAGGATCACACTGTTTGCAAATAGGGATAATTTGACTAATTCTTTCCTATTATCAAGTTTCTTTCTCTTGTCTTGTGGCTCCACACTGACAAGAGCACTACATTCACAGAGTGAGTACCCTTGTCTCATTTCGACCTTAGAGGAAATGCTGTCATTGTTTCTCTATTTAGTAGTGTTACTAAGTGGGTTTAGTCATACAGTCTCTATTATGTTGAGGATGTTTCTTCTTAATTTATCTAAAACTTTTATCATGAGGGGTGTTGAACTTTGGTTGAAGGCTTTCTCTACACTGATTGTTATAATCATGTGCTTTGTCCTTAAATGCTGAATTACATTTAATGATTTGTGTATGCTGATCCATTCTCACATTCTTAGAGTGAAACAACTTGGTCATGATTGCACGTTCTTTTTAATATACTCTTGAATTTGGATTACGAGAATTTCGCTGAGAAATATGTATAAACCAAACCAGAAAAATGCACGAGGAATAAAAACCATGAAAGTTTTCCTGGGCGTGGTGGTGCACGCCTTTGATCCTAGCACTTGGGAGGCAGAGGTAGGTGGATGTTTGTGAGTTCAAGGCCAGCCTGGTCTACAGAGTGAGTTCCAAGCCAGCTGGGGCTACATGGAGACCCTGTCTTGAAAAGACAAAAAAAAAGTTTTTAAAAATTTAATTATGTGTATGAGAGTATTGCCTGCATGTATGTAAGTGCACCTGTGTTGTGCAATGCCCTTTGAGGTCAGAAGAATGTCAGATCCCCCTGGAACTGGAGTTTTGGATAGTTAGCTGTCACATGGGTGCTGAGAATTGAATCCAGGTCCTCTGTAAAAGCAGCCAGTGCTCTCAACCAGTGAGTCAACTCTCCAGCCCAATCATGAAAGTTTTAAAAAGATATAATAAAGCAAAAGTAGTTCTAAAATAGCAAAAAGTGGGAAAAAAAATCCCAGGAGCTTTAAGGAGGGGGAATAATAAAGGTTGGAGTGGCTTATATGGGTACTTGAAAATTATTATAATGTCAGGTTACATGAATGGGTTGGTAAAAGGTCATTTGAACTTTTGGATGGCTGTCTTTTGCTTGAGACTTTTTCTGAGTGTCTGATGTAGAGAGTGTCTCTGTACAGCTGGCTTCACTCGGGAACTTCTTTACACACCAAGGTTCTCTGGTGGCCACACTTGGCTTTGCAGTCTGTTTGGACAGGGTTTCCCATGGGGTAATGTTCTAGCTGGGAGTTGTCTCCCAAGTACACTGGGAGAAGGGGAGACGCCACACACATTGAGATCTGAACAGGCAACTTGTCTTCCTACTTTCAAGATCTTCTAAGCATTAATCGCCCAGCTGATAGGATGCAGCAGCTGTGGATGTCAAGTCTTCTACTGGGACTTTGGAGTTTCACTCTTACAGCACTGACCCTCACGGTGAATAGCTGGCTCTGGAGGCTTGGCCACTGCAGACCCCAGCCCAGGGCTACCAAACTCTTATTCTAGTTGATGAGGCCTGCTCCCAGGCTCTGGTGGGGCTCTGGTGGGGCTCTGGTGGGGCTCTGGTGGGGCTCCCGGTACCTGCATACTTAACAGCCTGCTGCCTGCACTTTTCAGATTTTCAGTGTCTGGGCCTCTTCTTCTCCACAACTCTCTCCCAGAATTCTTTCACACTGGGAAGGTGGTGGCAGATCGAATTCAGACTTGCTAACTTGTGACTTCCCCCTGTTCTCAGTTATAAACAGGTTTCCTGTCAAGATAGCATCTGAGCTAGGTAAGTCCTTTTCAAAAAAGATTTTTTTTTGAATTATGTGTCTGTGTATGTCTATGAATGTGAGCGCAGGTGCCCACAGAGACCAGAAGAGGATGCCAGATCCTCTGGAGTTGGATTTACAGGTACTTAGTTGTGAAACTCTGGACATGAGTTCTGGAAACCAAGCTTGGGTCTTCTGCAAGAGCAGTGCATATCCCCTGGTCTTAACCAGAGTCAACTCTCTAGGCCTTGGGAAGTCCTCTTAATGCTAAATTATCCCGCTGGAGATCTCACTGTCCAGCAAGGGCCCCGACTGAACTGGAGGCTTATGAGAGCCATGGGCTTGTTCTGTGCATGGACAGTTGGTGCCTCTGGACCACCACTGCTGACTTAGGGGAGCAGCGTGCGTGCAGCTGTATTGGGCTTGGCTTTCTTCTGGTTGGCACAGTGGGCTCCTGCTTCTTACCTTCCAGTTGTCCTATCACCCCTGCTGTGAATTTCTGTCTTTGGAATGCGGTCTATTTTTCTTAACCCTTTTTCTGCTTCCCCAGGTCTCATGGAGACACCTTGTGGATTACAATCTTAACTGGGAGTCATCTTATCTCAAGAATATAAACATCCATGTTCTCTTACTTCATATCGACTTTGCAATGACTTTAAGATAAAAAGATGTGGGCTGGAGAGATGGCTCAGCAGTGAAGGGCACACCCATGTGGGGAGTGGGGGCAGCTCACAACCATCTGTAACTCCTGTTATCAGAAGATCTGAAGCCCTTTTCTAGCCTTTTCAGATACCCTACACATGTGGCCTTCATTCAAACAGAAACACAGGACACATAAAAAAAAAATTTAAAGGTAAAAAAATGTTAAAATTCCAAATAAAGGGGTCTAGAGATGACTCAGCAGTTAAGAGTACTTACTGCTCTTCTAGAAGACCCAAGCTCAGTTCCCAGCACCTGCACCTGAGATTCCAGTTCTAGGGGATCCAACATCCTCTTCTGGTCTCTGTAAGTACTTAACCCCCCCCCCCGTGCTTGCATGGACACACACACACACACACACACACACACACGATTATTCAGATAAAGCAAAGGCATGGAAACAAAATATGAGAAAAAAGCCTAAAAGCTGAATTTTATTGAAGCAATTTTACCATATTTATCAAGATTCAAATGTACAAAAAGCCCAGCAATCCAACTGCTAGAAATTTACCCAACTGGTATACTTTTTCAACAATATATATTGTGAATGCAGAGTGACTGACAACTGCAATACCATGAAAACAGCACTGATTTCAACAACATATTGTGAGGAAAGAATGGAGAATGACTGGTAATTGCAAAACCAGGAAAATAGCGTGAGTGCCTATCTATCAAGAGGGAACTAGTTCAATTCTGGCATACAAAGACAATGGAATATAAAACAGCCATCTAAAACATGAGGTAGATTAACATGTTATACATATGTACTGAAATGGATGGTCTTCAAGATATACTGACAAGCCAGGTGTGGGACACACACTTGTAATTCTGGCACACGGGAGGTGGAGGCAAGGGGATCAGGAATATAAGGTCCCCTCCGCTATAGAAGCTTGGGGCTAACCTGGACTACATGACCAAAACCCAACCAACCAACCCACCATCAGAAAATACGGATTATGTAAAAGCATTTGGGATGGGCATTGACAGGCCTTGTAGATCTTTCCCAGAAGACTGGAGTTCGGTTCCCAGTACCCAAGCAGGGCAGCTCACAATCACCTGCAACTCCAGTGCAGGGGATTCAAAGCCCTCCTCTGCCTTCCACACACATGCACATTTATTCATTCACACAGATACATACACATAATTAAAAACTTAAAAGAAAGCATCTATTTTGAAAAAGATGTATCAGGTATCCAAAAATGGAAAGTATCCAATGAACAGTGCATCAGCAAAAAAATAAACAAACAGTATTTCCGGAAATATTGTAATTAATTTCTTATAAACACTGGGACCAGCATGGTGGCTCAGCAGGTGAAGGCTCTTGCCACCAAGCCCAAAACCTGAGGTCAGTTCCTGCTGGAAAGAGAACCAACTTCCTCAGTTGTCCTCTGATCGCCACACAGATACACAAAAGAAAAAAAAAAAGTAAATAATTATAAATATTGTTAACCGTGATTATTTTTAGATAGTAGGGTTAAAGGCAGGTAAGGCAGTGGGACAGTTTTACTTTATGTAATTCCATAGTGGTTACTGTTTTAGCAATAAATTTATAACATTATTTTGTAGGATTAAATGTGTAGACAGAACTGGTCTGCTTTTTTTTTTCTTTTGGTCTTTTTGAGACAGGGTCTCCCTGTAGCCCCAGTTGGCCTGGAATTGCTCTCAGGCTAGCCTTGAACTGAGATCTGCCTGCTTCTGCCTCCCGAGTTCGAGATTAAAGGTGTGCACCACCATGCCTGGCACTTCTCAGTATTTTAAAAAAAAAAAAGCAACATTCACACACACACACACACACACACACACAAATGGATGTTAAAACAAAAAATAAAAAAGACAAATAGATGCCAGGCATGGTGGTGCAGGTGATTTCTGTGAGTTACAGGCCAGCCTGGTCTACATAGGGAGTTTCAGGCCAGCTGGGGCTACAGGGAGACTGTCTCAAAAAGACCAAAACCAAACAAACAAACAAAAAACAAAAAAATAAGTTTAAGTACAAGGACACAGCCGTTTTCTTTAGCTGCATGTCTCTTGTTTTCTTTTTGAAGGAAGGACTCACTAGCAGAGGGTGACAAACTGCGGATCTGGCTTCTCAAGAGCTGGATTATGGCACCCCCGACCATGCTCTGCAGCTCAGTGTTTCAGTTAACACTACCTGAAGATTTCATTCTCAAAGCATTTCATTAAAGCTCACACAAGTCCGTCTCCCTGCATCCCCCCACCAGGGCGATGTAAATCCATGTGCAGAGTGTCAAAGAGCAAAGGAAGCTGCTCTGCTCCAAGTATCTCTCATTTGAATGCTTTTCTCACTCCACGGGATCTTTTGTCTTTAGAGCCTCACACTTCAGTTTCAGGGGCTGGTTTTCGGATCAGGTCACCAAAATAAGCAGTGATAGTCTTTAATTTATTGTTAAGAAAGTTCTGTTCTATTTCTACTTGCCCTCCAGGTCCAGCTAAAGATGCCACCTGCAAAGAACAAAGAGTGAAAGAGTAAGCCACAGGTACACGGGAGCATGATTCCCAGAGCTCCCCGACCCCTCCCAGTCCATCAAAGGAAGACTGGCTTTTTATTGAGTCCTTTATGTAAGGGAGCACCTCAGATGTTCACTGTTGCCTTCTAGGAAGGTATCACTGCAGTATTTGGTGGCAGAAATACCTGTTTCTGATTGGTTTGATATGAGTAAGATCATCATGCTCCTCTGTTCTCTCCTTTCAATGCTACAAACTAAGGATTCAGAGAAAGAGGAAGAGGAAGAGGAAATGGACAAACCTCGCACCTGTCACAACTATTTATAACTGACTTTTTTTTTTTTTTTTTTGCATTCACAACACTCTTGTTTCTAGAAAAAAATATCTTTTTTTCATCCTACCTTAAAGAAATTTGAGAGGGTTCAAGCCCTGGCTCCACCACTTCCTAGATGTTGACCCTGTGCAAGTTATCTGTGCCTCAGTTCCTTTTATATCAGTTAGGGTAGTTACTAAATGTATAAATATATAAAAGGTTTGGATCAGTTTGCTGGTAATTTTACACTAGTAACAGGTGCACAGTACAGCTAACAAAAAGTGAGCATTATATTCATTGACGTTCTTTTTATGTCTCTTCAAACATTTAAAGAAAAAAAGAATAAAGTTGATGTTTTTGGGTAAGTTACTAATTTTAAATTTAAAATTTTTTGATATTTTTCACCAATGTCACAGATAAGTTGGTTTGAAGGTTGAAACAGTTTTCATATAAAGGGTGATTCAGTATCTTTAACATTTTTTTTCTCTATTTAGTAATTTTTTTTTTTTTTTTTTTTTTTTTTTTTTTTNGTTCAAGTTAGCAAAGTGGGAAAAAAAATCCCAGGAGCTTTAAGGAGGGGGAATAATAAAGGTTGGAGTGGCTTATATGGGTACTTGAAAATTATTATAATGTCAGGTTACATGAATGGGTTGGTAAAAGGTCATTTGAACTTTTGGATGGCTGTCTTTTGCTTGAGACTTTTTCTGAGTGTCTGATGTAGAGAGTGTCTCTGTACAGCTGGCTTCACTCGGGAACTTCTTTACACACCAAGGTTCTCTGGTGGCCACACTTGGCTTTGCAGTCTGTTTGGACAGGGTTTCCCATGGGGTAATGTTCTAGCTGGGAGTTGTCTCCCAAGTACACTGGGAGAAGGGGAGACGCCACACACATTGAGATCTGAACAGGCAACCTGTCTTCCTACTTTCAAGATCTTCTAAGCATTAATCGCCCAGCTGATAGGATGCAGCAGCTGTGGATGTCAAGTCTTCTACTGGGACTTTGGAGTTTCACTCTTACAGCACTGACCCTCACGGTGAATAGCTGGCTCTGGAGGCTTGGCCACTGCAGACCCCAGCCCAGGGCTACCAAACTCTTATTCTAGTTGATGAGGCCTGCTCCCAGGCTCTGGTGGGGCTCTGGTGGGGCTCTGGTGGGGCTCCCGGTACCTGCATACTTAACAGCTCTGCTGCTCTGTCTAACTTTGTCAGATTCTTAGTGTCTGGGCCTCTTCTCTCCACAACCTCTCTAGCCATGAATATCTTTCTATCACTACTGGGAAGTGTGGTGGCAGATCGCGAATTCAGACATTGCTAACTTGTGACTTTCCCACTGTTTCAGTTTATAAACAGGTTTCCTCGTCAGTATAGCTAATCTGACTAGGTAAGCTCTTTCAAAAATGATTTTTTTTTGAATTTAATGTGTCTGTGTATGTGTCTCATTGAATGTGAGCGTCAGTGCCCTCAGAGGTCAGAGAAGGATGCCAGATCCCTCTGGAGTTGGATTCAGGTATCTTAGTTGGAAAACTTCTGGGCACAGTAGTTCATGGAATCCATGCTTGGGTCTTCTGCAGAGCAGTGCATATCCTCCTGGTCTTAATCTCAGAGTCAACTCTCTAGGCCTTGGGAAGTCCTCTTAATGCTAAATTATCCCGCTGGAGATCTCACTGTCCAGCAAGGGCCCCGACTGAACTGGAGGCTTATGAGAGCCATGGGCTTGTTCTGTGCATGGACAGTTGGTGCCTCTGGACCACCACTGCTGACTTAGGGGAGCAGCGTGCGTGCAGCTGTATTGGGCTTGGCTTTCTTCTGGTTGGCACAGTGGGCTCCTGCTTCTTACCTTCCAGTTGTCCTATCACCCCTGCTGTGAATTTCTGTCTTTGGAATGCGGTCTATTTTTCTTAACCCTTTTTCTGCTTCCCCAGGTCTCATGGAGACACCTTGTGGATTACAATCTTAACTGGGAGTCATCTTATCTCAAGAATATAAACATCCATGTTCTCTTACTTCATATCGACTTTGCAATGACTTTAAGATAAAATAGATGGGGGCGTAGAGATGATGGCTCAGCAGTGAATGGGCACACAACCCATTGTGGGGAGTTGGGGGGCAGAGCTCACATCATCTGTAACTCCTGTTTCAGAAGATCTGAAGTCCTCTTCTGACATCCTTGTGCACTGCATGAACTTAGTGCACATACATGCGTACATGTACAGACACAAACAAATGTTTTAAAAATAATAAAAAAAATTTAAATGGTAAATGAACATTTGTTAAATCGAGATGAAAGTGTCTAGAGATGACTCATGCAGTTAATTGATGTACTTACTGGCTGCTTCTGAAACGCAAGCTCACGTTCCCCATGCTACCTAGATTCCAGTTCTAGGATTCCAATTCATCCTCTTTCTGGGTCTCTTAGTACTTAATCCGACTCCCCCCCGTGCTTGCATGGACACACACACACAAAAAAAAAAAAAAAAAAAAAATTTTTTTCAACACACACACACACACACAACGATTTATTCAGATAAAGCAAAGGCATGGAAACAAAATATGAGAAAAAAGCCTAAAAGCTGAATTTTATTGAAACAATTTTACCATATTTATCAAGATTCAAATGTACAAAAAGCCCAGCAATCCAACTGCTAGAAATTTACCCAACTGGTATACTTTTTCAACGATATATATTGTGAATGCAGAGTGACTGACAACTGCAATACCATGAAAACAGCACTGATTTCAACAACATATTGTGAGGAAAGAATGGAGAATGACTGGTAATTGCAAAACCAGGAAAATAGCGTGAGTGCCTATCTATCAAGAGGGAACTAGTTCAATTCTGGCATACAAAGACAATGGAATATAAAACAGCCATCTAAAACATGAGGTAGATTAACATGTTATACATATGTACTGAAATGGATGGTCTTCAAGATATACTGACAAGCCAGGTGTGGGACACACACTTGTAATTCTGGCACACAGGGAGGTGGAGGCAAGGGGATCAGGAATATAAGGTCCCCTCCGCTATAGAAGCTTGGGGCTAACCTGGACTACATGACCAAAACCCAACCACCAACCCCACCATCAGAAAAATAACGGATTATGTAAAAAGCATTTGGGGATGGGCATGGGACAGGCCTTGTAAGATGCTTTCCCAGAACGACATGCAGTTCGGTTCCCAAGTACCCAAGCCAGGGCGCATTCACAATCACCTGCAACTCCATGGCAGGGGATTCAAAGCCCTCCTCTGCCTTCCACACACATGCACATTTATTCATTCACACAGATACATACACATATTAACCGCGTTAAAAGAAAAAGCATCTATTTTGAAAAAAGATGTATCAGGTATCCAAAAATGGAAAGTATCCAATGAACAGTGCATCAAGCAAAAAAATTAAACAGAAAACTCAGTATTTTCCGGAAATATTGTAATTAATTTCTTATAAACACTGGGACCAGCATGGTTTGGTCAGCAGGTAAGCTCTTGCCACCAAGCCCAAAACCTGAGGTCAGTTCCTGCTGGAAAGAGAACCAACTTCCTCAGTTGTCCTCTGGATCGCCAACAACAGATTACACAAAAAGAAAAAAAAAAAAGTAAATAATTATAAATATTGTTAACCGTGATTATTTTTAGATAGTAGGGTTAAAGGCAGGTAAGGCAGTGGGACAGTTTTACTTTATGTAATTCCATAGTGGTTACTGTTTTAGCAATAAATTTATAACATTATTTTGTAGGATTAAATGTGTAGACAGAACTGGTTCTACATTTTTTTTTTCTTTTTGGTCTTTTTGAGAAACAGGGTCTCCCTGTAGCCCCAAGTTGGCCTGGAATTGCTCTCAGGCTAGCCTTGGATAACTGAGATCTGCCTGCTTCTGCCCTCCCAAGTTCGAGATTAAAGGTGTGCACAACATGCCTGGCAACTTCTCAGTATTTAAAAAAAAAAAAATACAACATTCCACAGCACCACACGACACACACACCACAGACACACACAAATGGATGTTAAATTCAAAAAAATAAAAAAGACATAAATAGATGCAGGCATGGTGGTGCAGGTGATTTCTGGTGAGTTACAGGCCAGCCCTGGTCTACATAGGGAGTTTCAGGCAAAGCTGGGGCTACAGGGAAGACTGTCTCAAAAAAGACCAAAAACCAACAAACAAACAAAAAACAAAAATAAATGTTTAAAGTACAATAGGACCAGCCAATTTTCTTTAGCTGCATTCTCTTTTTTCCTTTTTGAGGGAAGGAGACTCCTAGCAGAGGGTGACAAACTGCGGATCTGGCTTCTCAAGAGCTGGATTATGGCACCCCCGACCATGCTCTGCAGCTCAGTGTTTCAGTTAACACTACCTGAAGATTTCATTCTCAAAGCATTTCATTAAAGCTCACACAAGTCCGTCTCCCTGCATCCCCCCACCAGGGCGATGTAAATCCATGTGCAGAGTGTCAAAGAGCAAAGGAAGCTGCTCTGCTCCAAGTATCTCTCATTTGAATGCTTTTCTCACTCCACGGGATCTTTTGTCTTTAGAGCCTCACACTACTTCAGTTTCAGGGGCTGGTTTTCGGATCAGGTCACCAAAATAAGCAGTGATAGTCTTTAATTTATTGTTAAGAAAGTTCTGTTCTATTTCTACTTGCCCTCCAGGTCCAGCTAAAGATGCCACCTGCAAAGAACAAAGAGTGAAAGAGTAAGCCACAGGTACACGGGAGCATGATTCCCAGAGCTCCCCGACCCCTCCCAGTCCATCAAAGGAAGACTGGCTTTTTATTGAGTCCTTTATGTAAGGGAGCACCTCAGATGTTCACTGTTGCCTTCTAGGAAGGTATCACTGCAGTATTTGGTGGCAGAAATACCTGTTTCTGATTGGTTTGATATGAGTAAGATCATCATGCTCCTCTGTTCTCTCCTTTCAATGCTACAAACTAAGGCATTCAGAGTAAAAGAGGAAGAGGAAGAGGGAAATGGACAAACCTCACACCTGTCACAACTAATTTATAAATGTTTTTTTTTTTTTTTTTTTTTTTTGGTCTTTTTGAGACCAGGGTCCCCTTGTAGCCTAGCTTCACTGGAACTCGCTCTGTAGACCAAGGCTGGCCTTGAACTCACAAAAGATTCCGCCTGCCTCTGCCTCCGAGTGCCTAAGGATTAAAGGCGTGCGCCAACAGCCCGGCTTATAACTGACTTTTAAGAATAATCCACTTTCCTAAGGACATTTTTCAAAATTTTCACCTATCTTTGAATTTATTTTTGTGTATGTGTGTGAGTGGGGCATGCCTGTGGTGGCCAGAAAACTCGTGCGGGTCGGCTCTCTCCTTCCACCATCAGGTGTTATAACTCGTGCTGGTCGGCTCTCTCCTTCCACCATAGTGCGTTCTAACTCCTGTGCGTTATAACTCCTGTGCGTCGGCTCTCTCCTTCCACCATAGTGCGTTCTAACTCGTGCGGGTCGGCTCTCTCCTTCCACCATCGTGCGTTCTAACTCGTGCAGGTCGGCTCTCTCCTTCCACCATCGTGCGTTCTAACTCGTGCAGGTCGGCTCTCTCCTTCCACCATCGTGTGTTCTAACTTGTGCAGGTCGGCTCTCTCCTTCCACCATCAGGTGTTATAACTCGTGTATGTCAGCTCTCTCCTTCCACCATTGTGGTCCTGGGGGTCCAACCTGGGTCAGTGGACTTGGTGGAGGTGCTTTCATTAGCTGGGGCACCCAGCCTGCTCCTGAGAACCTTTTTCTTCTCTTATCAGCATGTTCCTCTCTGAACAATATTTACTGATTTACTGAGTCGGGCTGCACAATTCTAGGAACACAGGGAGTAAGACAGCTAGAAGCTAGGCCACCATCCCCATGGTCTCATGAGGCTCCAAGTCTTCACTATATTATTTTCTTTTTTACTTATCTCTTTAATGGTAATCTCTTTTACTGTGGACTACCTCCTCTACCTATTGTTCTTTTGTGTTATTATTATTATTTTTGTTTTGGTCTTTTTGAGACAGGGTCTTTCTGTAGCCCAGCAGGCCTGGAACTCATTCTGTAGACCAGGCTAGCCTTGAACTCACAAAGATCCACCTGGCTCTGCCTCCTGAGTGCTAGGATTAAAGGTGTGTGCCACCATGCCCAGCATTCTTTTGTGTTATTTTAAATCTTGAAAAATATAAGGCGTGTTTTGGCACACACTCAGGAGTCTGAGGCAGGTGGATTATCCACAAGATGGAGGCCAGCTGGGGCTACAGGGGGACCTTGTCTCAAAAAAACCCCTCATATATGTGTATAAACTCTCTCTCTCCCTCTCTCCTGATTTTGAGATCTACTAGAATACAACTACTGTGCTGGGCAGCTTTGGTTTCTACTTGAAACACCTGAGTAGAGAGAATCTCATTTGAAGAATTTCCTCCACTGGACTGGCCTGTGGCAACGTCTGTAGGGTGTTTTCTTGACTGCTGAGTGATTCGGAAAGACCCAGCCCCCTGGGCAGGTTGGTCCTGTGTTGTGTAAGAAAGCAGAGCACAGGTCAGAGGAGCAAGGCAGTAAGCAGAGTTCATTGACAGTCTGTGCTCCAGGTTCCTGCCCTGAGTTCTTGCCTTGGCTTCCCTTGATGATGAATTGTGTTGGAAGCCAAATAAATCCTTTCCTCCCCAAGTTGGTTTTTGTCAGTGTTTCTATCACAGCAACTGAAAACAAACTAGAACAGCTACACAAGGAGCCAAAAGCTCCTCCCATTCCACAGACTTACTTTGAAGTGTATTTTGTCGGATATTAAAATAGCAACATCTGCTTTCTTTCTAGTACCATTTGCTTGGAATATTTTTTTCCATCTTTTCACTTTAAGATGGTGCCTATCCTTGAAGGTAAGATGTGTTTATTGTAGACAGCATATCGATGGATTCTGTTTCCTAATCCAATCTCCCAGTCTATGACTTTTGATTGGGGAGTTTAGTCCATTAATAGTTAAGGTTATAACTGATAGATGTGTGTTGCTTCCTTTCACTTTATTATCTATTTGCATTTTGGTCTTGGTTTCTACTTCTGCAGTTATGCTTTTATTGATTTTTCTTTCTAGGTGCCTGGGGATGGTTGCTCCTTTCTTCTGTCCTTTGAATTGCTTCAAGTATTCTCTGAAGGGTTGGTTTTCCGGACATGTATTCTTTCAAGTTGTTTATGTCATGGAAGGTTTTTCTCTCTCCTTCAACTATAATTGACATTTTTGCTGGGTATAGTAACCTGGGTTGGCATCTATTGTCCCTTAACACTGGGAATGCTTTGCTCCAGGTTCTTCTTGCTTTCATAGTTTGCATTGAGAAGTCAGTTGTAATTCTGATAGGTTTCCCCTTATAGCTCACTTGTTTTTCTCTTGTGGCGTTAAGGATTTTGTCTTTGTTTTGGGTGTCTAGCATTTTAACTATGATATGGTGTGGAGTGTTTCTTTTCTGATCTTGTCTGTTTGGAGTTCTATGTGCTTCTTGTATTTGTATTGGTTTGTCTTTTTTTACTTTGGGGAAATTTTCATCTATTATTCTGTTGAAGATCTGATCAATACCATTCTCTTAGGATTCTTCTCCTTCCGCTATTCCTATGATGTGGAGGTTTGATCTTTTCATAGTGTCCCACAGTTCCTGGTTGTTCCACTTTTGTGTATTTTTAAATTTTTCATAATCTTTTACTTGAGGTTTTTAGTTATTCTGTGTTATCTTCCAGGTCTGGTATTCTTTGTTCTGCTTCCTCCATTCTACTTCTGAGGCTTTTTCCATTCCTTTCCTCTTGATTTTCATTTTGTCTTTTCATTTCTTTAGTATTTCCACTTCCTTTTGGAGCTTCTCAATCTCTTCCTATAGCTCTTTGCTTTGCTGGTTGGTTTCCTTTTCTTTTTCAACATGGGATCTTTTCAGTGTTTTCACTTCCTTCTGGAGTTTGTCATTCTCTCTCTCTAGGTCCTTCTTGAGTTTTTCATTCTTTCTCCTTAGTTCTCTGATTTGTTCTTTATAGTCTTTGATTTCTTTGAGTATGTCCACTACTGTACTTCTAATATCTGTGTCCTGGGACATCCCCAGGGGGATCCCACTGTAGGAATCTTCCACAGGGTTGGTAGAGCTTGGTGTGGAATTATCCTGCACCTTTCCCATGTTGTCCCTTCTTTGTCCCTGGCATGTGGGTTTCTCTTTGCCTGTATTCCAATGGAAATCACAAATGCCTCTTCACTGTGTTGAAGGCTTGCTTTGCTTGCCTCCTTCAGATGCCTTGTTTGTTTGATTTGTTTTTCTCCTTGTTTACGGATTGTTGACTTGTCTAAGTTTTAGGTTTGCTTTTAATCCTAGCACTTGGGAGGCAGAGGCAGGTAGATCTTTGTGAGTTCAAGGCCAGCCTGGTCTACAGAACGAGTTCCAGGAGAGCCGGGGCTACAGGGAGACCCTGTCTCAAAAAGACCAAAAAAAAAAAAATCCACTTGGACACTCCCTAGGCAATCCCAGTTGGTGGACGGGGGTGGGGTGGATGCCTGTTGTACTTTGTACTTCAGGTGGTCCTGGGAAATCCCCAATCTAAGCTCTGTGCACTCAAGTCCCACAGTGGCAACAGGCCCACCTTTTATACCAGCTAGTAGGACAACTCCGCCCCCACAGCCACACAAGAGGACTGAATCAAACCAAAGACAATTGAATCTAACCAAACAATCTGCCTGGCTGAAGCCCCCAGCTCCTACCTGTGCTTCATGTGGTCCTGGGAAATCCCCGGTCTAAGCTCTGTGCACTCAAGTCATTCCACAGACTTAATATCAAAGAATTACTAGCCAAGGCTGCCAATCACATGCTGCTGAGGAGTCTTTGTCCTGGTAATGCTGGCTTGTAATACTTCACACTAGCAATATTTTACTCCAAGCTCTTGCTTGTTTTTGTTTTGTTAGCATCTTCTATTAACGAATAAAGACCGCACACCTTCACACACATGACCCTTTTACCAGAGATTGGTTTATAAGACAACATAGCTGGTGGATCTCTGTGAGTTCAAGGCCAGCCTGGTCTACATAGTGAGCTCCAGGCCAGCTGGAACTAAAGAGAGACCCTGCCCCCCACCTCCCCACGACAACAGTAAGATCAAGGACATGGGAGAAACAGTGGACGTGCACAGACAGTCAAAACAGAAGGGAGTGGTAGAGAAAGGGACAGCCCAAGTGTCAGGGGCAGGTAGAAACAGGGGAGGCAGGTGCTTCCTATTAACTGCAATCTGCAGGACTACAGGTCTGTTTTGGGAAGAAAGGAAGAAAGTCTAGTACGGATTAAGAGACTGACAGAAGCTGATCCCAGCACGCTGCATTCACAGCACCTGGTGGCAGATGAGAACTGCTGGGGTACTAGTGGCATGAATCAAAAGTCATCATTTTACTTCCCCTTAGAAACCAAGTTACAGACACAGAAACAGGGAAATAACAGGCCAGTCTATGATCCCCCCTCACCCCCCCCCCGCCCCACCAAGTGCTAGGATGGAGTACAGGGCTTTACCCATGGTAGACAAACACTCCATGATGGAGCTATTTCCTAGACATTTGTGGTATGCTCTTAAAAGGAAAACAAAGGCAGGCATGATAGTGCACACCTACAATCCCAACATTTGAAAGGCTGAGGCAGGAGGATTACTGAGTTCAAGACCTACCCTGGCTATATGTGAGACAAAATAGCTAGGGAGATGGCTCAATGGGTAAAGTGTCTGCTACATAAGCCTGATGATCTGAGCTCAGAGTCCTAGAAACTGAGTTAAAAAGCAGGATACAACTGAGCATGGTTGTGCACTTTATTCCCAGCACCCTGGAGACAGAGGTAGGTGGATATCTGGAGTTCCAGGCCAGCCAGGGCTACATAGTGAGACTTGTCTCAAAAAACTAGCAGGGGGTTGGAGAGATGGCTCAGTGGTTAAGAGTGCTGACTGCTCTTGCAGAGGATCCGGGTTTGATTCCCAGCACCCACATGGTGGCCAAGAACCATTTTAGGCTGGGAGTGGTGGCACACGCCTTTAATCCCAGCACTCTGGGAGGCAGAGGCAGGCAGATCTCTGTGACTAAAGGAAGACCCTGTCTCAAAACAAACAAAACAAAACAAATAAACAAACCACCAAACCAAAAAAACCCCCACAAAAACAAAAAAACCACAACAAAACTAGCAGGATGCAGTAGCACCTACGGGAAATGGGAGGCAGACAGACATAGGAGAGTCTCCAGATGCTCCAAGGCCAGCTAGCCTGGCTTCTCTGTAGCTGTGAATAGATCCTGTCTCAACAAGGTGGAACAGTGAGGACTGGCACACAAAGACTGTGCTCTGATCTCTGTTCATGTGCCTAGATTCCCCCACCCCCACAAAGTTATTCAGTTGAAACAGTAACAATACTTGCTCTCACCTCCCACTATCACCCCTGCAAAGGACAGACTGTGGCTTTACCAATGGAAACAGAGGCAAATAGTCAAGAATGCCTCACAATGAGTATGCACACATGTACATTACCCCATTATTTGGTCATAATGAATACTTGACGAGCACCTACATAGACAGAGAAAGTTAAAAAGGGGGCCGGAGAGATGGCTTATTGGTTAAGAGTACTGGTTGCTCTTGCAGAGTACCCAGGTTCAGTTCTCAGTACCCATATGGAAGCTAACAACTGTCTAACTCCAGTTTTAAAAAAAAAAAAAAAAAGCTGGGTATGATCTTTAATCCTAGCACTTGGGAGGCAGAGGCAGGTGGTTCTCTGTGAGTTCAAGGCCAGCCTGGTCTACACTGTGAATTCCAGGACAGCTGGGGCTACAAGGAGACCCTGTCTCAAAAACATCAAAAAAAAAAATAAATAAATAAAAAAAGGGCAACTAATGCTATTTTCAAGTATTTTGACTAACAACAGTTTCTAACCTTAGACTTTCTTGCTTTTTTGACTGCATATCTTTTAAAGATTTAGTTTGAGTCATAAACTAAATTTATGTTGAAGTGAACAAATACTGTGATTTTAGCAAATTTAATGCCATAAATTTTGAGCTGTCTTTATTTTTTCCACTGGCAGATTTAACTGACAAAAATGTTATTTAGCTCTTTTTTTTTTTTGAGACATGGTCTCCCTGTAGCCCCAGCTGGCCTGGAACTTACTAGGGAGACCAGGCTGGCCTGGAACTCACAGAGATCCTCCTGCCTCTGCCTCCCAAGTGCTGGGATTAAAGGCATGCACCACCACACCCAGCTTCTTTTCTCTTCTTAAAATTTAATGAACTCAGACATAAAATATGAAGTAATGGGAGGCCAGAGGGTGAAGAGAATAGTAGGTAGGCAGACAATCCTAGACGCGGATGTTCCTGGTATACTACCTAAATATGACATAATGGGAGGCCAGATGGTAAAGAGAATAGTAGGTAGGCAGACAGTACTAGAGGTGGATGCTCCTGGGATACGGCTTATCAAAGCAATACCAAAGGATAAGGGATAGGTCAATGGTTAAGAGTGCATACTGTTCTTGGAGAGGAGTCCAATTTCCAGCACCCATGTGGATGGCTTACAGCTGCCAGGAACTCCAGGTCTGGGGGTTCTGAAGCCTCTGGCCTCTGCAAGTAACTGCACTCACATGCAGACTCCCCCTAACTCCAAACAGACATATATAACTTGCTATGTAGGTCAGGCTGGCCTTGAACTCAGAGAGATCCACCTGCCTCTGCCTCCTGAGTGCTGCGATTAAAGGTGTGTGCCCCCATGCCTGGCTGAAATTTTTTTTTTTTTTTTTGAGACAGGGTCTCCCCTTAGTCCCAGCTGGACTGGAGCTTGCTCTGTAGACCAGGCTGGCCTTGAACTCACAGAGATCCTCCTGCCTCTGACTCCTGAGTGCTGGGATTAAAAGGTGTTCACCACCATGCCCAGACTAAGAGGGTGGTTCTTAGCTGCCATGTGGGTGCTGGGAATGGAACCGGGTCCTGGAGTGCAAGAGCAGTTAGTGCTCTTAACTGCTGAGCCATCTCTGCAGACCCTTGAATTTTTTTTTTTTTTTTTTAAAGAAAATTTTAAAGAAAACCGTGTGCTAGAAAACATGTGGTCAGGCCTAGGCTTGATCTGTAGCACCATCACATAGATGCACAGAACAGATGCAAAGGAAGGGCGCCTTGTGAGCGCCCGGCTGTACTCAAACCAGGCAGCTGGGTCGTGAGCCTTCCTCGCCAGTCCTGCTCATCCCTATGTTCCTTTACTATATTTAACAAAGAACTATGCAAAAATGGAAATAAATCAGCAAAACATCTCTGGTGACCAGCTGTCTGGGGAGTCAATGAAGAAAATATATTTTATCTGTGGATCACTGGATCACTAGGTAACATTTAAACTTAAGACATTAAGTTAGCTCCATTTCTTTGCATGTGGTAAAAAGGAATGAGGAATCTATGCTTAGACAAATTTTTGTAAATAATGTTGCAAGTTGCTTTTTAATACTATCTCAGGCTCTTATAGTCATTATTCCGTGATTCTTCCTGATTCACTTACATGAGTAAAACAAATGTGATTTTTTGTTTGTTTGTTTTTGAGAAAGGGTCTCCCTATAGCCCCAGCTGGCCTTGAACTCACAGAGATCCACCTTCCTCTGCCTTCCAAGTGCTGGGATTAAAGGGGTGCGCCACCACGCCTGGCACATGCATGTGTTTTTTTTTTTTTTTTAGAGCCCTCATCGTCAACAGGAGCACACTGACAAGCAGAAAAGTCTTCCAGACATCAAAAATTCACCTAGGTTCGTTTCTAGGTGGCTGATCACCTGCTCCACAGCTCTGTTCTGCACCAGCTATCACAGGGAGGGCTGCTGCAATTCAGCAAGTTACATGCCGCACAGCAAACCAGACTATCAGGAATTTCCAATCAGAAAAGGACTTGTAGACAGCATCATGTGTGGAACAGAAGAGCCAGACAACGACGTTCTCCACTGACATCATTTATGGAGAATAACTGCCTCAGCAGTGACAGGAAGTAGAAGTTATGTTCAGAAGCATTTCAGGTAAACTTCACTAGTGTCTTCCTAATCCAACCCACGAGGCCTCTCAGTTTCAGTGTCTTTCTGGAGAATGATCACATTTACAGTATAAACTACACAATACTGCTGTAATTCCAGCAGCAAGCTCTCTGAAAAAGATAGCTAATAAATATTAGCAACTGGCCGCTTTTTATTCTGAATTACATGTATGATTACCCAGTGATTAGGAACAGAGTTGAGAGGCAGAGGCAGGTGGATCTCTGTCAGTTGAAGTCCAGCCTGGTCTACAGAGCGAGCTCCAGGCCAGCTGAGACTAAAGGGAGACCCTGTCTCAAAAAAGAGCCCCCCCCCAAAAAAAAGTTGATCTAGAAACCTGGGTACAGGAACTTGACATGAAAAGAAAATACCTGTGGCAGAAAAGTTTATGCTCTCTACTTTATCCCACATTTTCAGCCCATTTTTTCATCAACAGGAAGGTAACCAGGGCTGAACTGCAGAAATTCTTTAATGAAAAAANTACCCATATGGAAGCTAACAACTGTCTAACTCCAGTTTAAAAAAAAAAAAAAAACGCTGGGTATGATCTTTAATCCTAGCCACTTGGGAGCAGATGGCAGGGATGGTTCCTGTGAGTTCAAGGCCCGCCTGTCTACACTGTGAATTCCAGGGACGCTGGGGCTACAGGGAGACCCGTCTCAAAAACATCAAAAAAATAAAATAAATAAATATAAAAAAAATGGCAATAATGCTATTTTCAAGTATTTTGACTAACAACAGTTTCTAACCTTAGACTTTCTTGCTTTTTTGACTGCATATCTTTTAAAGATTTAGTTTGAGTCATAAACTAAATTTATGTTGAAGTGAACAAATACTGTGATTTTAGCAAATTTAATGCCATAAATTTTGAGCTGTCTTTATTTTCCCACTGGCAGATTTAAACTGACAAATATATTGTTTTTAGCTCTTTTTTTTTTTTGGCGGACACTGGTATCCCTGTAGCCCCCAGCTGGCCGGGAACTTATAGGGGACCCGGCTGGCCTGGAACTTCACAGAGATCCTCTGCCTCTGCCTCCCAAGTGCTGGGATTAAAGGCATGCCCACCACCCCAGCTTTTTCTCTTCTTAAAATTTAATGAACTCAGACATAAAATATGAAGTAATGGGAGGCCAGAGGGTGAAGAGAATAGTAGGTAGGCAGACAATCCTAGACGCGGATGTTCCTGGTATACTACCTAAATATGACATAATGGGAGGCCAGATGGTAAAGAGAATAGTAGGTAGGCAGACAGTACTAGAGGTGGATGCTCCTGGGATACGGCTTATCAAAGCAATACCAAAGGATAAGGGATAGGTCAATGGTTAAGAGTGCATTTAACTTTTCTTGGAGAGGAGTCCCAATTTCTCAGCACCCATGTGGATGGCTTACAGCTGCCAGGAACTCCATGGTCTGGGGGGATCTGAAAGCCTCTGGCCTCTGAGTAATGCACTCACATGCAGACTCCCCCTAACTCCAAAACCAGACATATATAAAATTCTATTGTAGGTCAGGCTGGCCTTGACTCAGAGAGATCCACCTGCCTCATGACCTCCTGAGTGCTGCCGATTACAGGTGTGTGCCCCCATGCCTGGCTGAAATTTTTTTTTTTTTTTTTGAGAAGGGTCTCCCCTTAGTCCCCGCTGGACTGGAGCTTGCTCTGTGACAGGCTGGCCTTGAACTCACAGCGATCCTCCTGCCTCTGACTCCTGAGTGCTGGGATTAAAAGGTGTTCACCACCATGCCCAGACTAAGAGGGTGGTCTTAGCTGCCATGTGGGTGCCTGGAATGGGCACGGGTCTGGAGTGCAGAGCAGTTAGTTCTCTTAACTTGCTGAGCCATCTCTGCAGGACCCTGAATTTTTTTTTTTTTTTTTTTTTAAAGAAATATTTTAAAGAAAACCGTGTGCTAGAAAACATGTGGTCAGGCCTAGGCTTGATCTGTAGCACCATCACATAGATGCACAGAACAGATGCAAGGAAGGGCGCCTTGTGAGCGCCCGGTGGCTCAAACCAGCAGCGTGGGTCGTGAGCCTTCCTCGCAGTCCGGCTCATCCCTATGTTCCCTTTACTATATTTAACAAAGACTATGCAAAAATGGAAATAAATCAGCAAAACATCTCTGGTGGACCAGCGTGCTGGGAGTCAATGAAGAAAATATATTTTTATCTGTGGATCACTGGATCACTAGGTCAACATTTAAACTTAAGACATTAAGTTAGCTCCATTTCTTTGCATGTGGTAAAAAGGAATGAGGAATCTATGCTTAGACAAATTTTTGTGAAAATAATGTTGCAAGTTGCTTTTTTAATACTATCTCAGGCTCTTATAAGTCCATTATTCCGTGATTATTCCTATCCTGATTCATGCTAGTAAAACCAAATTGATTTTTTGTTTGTTTGTTTTGAGAAGGGTCTCCCTTGTCCACACTGTTGACTCCCTAGCCTGGCCTTGAACTCACAGAGAATCCACCTTCCTTTTCCTTCCAAGTGCTAGGGATGAAAGGGGTTCGCCACCACGCCTGGCACATGCATAGTGTTTTTTTTTTTTTTTTAGAGCCCCATCGTCAACAGAGCAGACACTGACAAGCAGAAAAGTCTTCCAGACATCAAAAATTCACCTAGGTTCGTTTCTAGGTGGCTGATCACCTGCTCCACAGCTCTGTTCTGCACCAGCTATCACAGGGAGGGCTGCTGCAATTCAGCAAGTTACATGCCGCACAGCAAACCAGACTATCAGGAATTTCCAATCAGAAAAGGACTTGTAGACAGCATCATGTGTGGAACAGAAGAGCCAGACAACGACGTTCTCCACTGACATCATTTATGGAGAATAAACTGCCTCTAGCAGTGACAGGAAGTAGAAGTTATGTTCAGAAGCATTTCAGGTAAACTTCACTAGTGTCTTCCTAATCCAACCCACGAGGCCTCTCAGTTTCAGTGTCTTTCTGGAAAGATCACATTTACAGTATAAACTACACAATACTGCTGTAATTCCAGCAGCAACTCTCTAAAAAGATAGCTGAATAAATATTAGCAACTGGTGGGGGTCTGGCCGCTTTTTATTCTGACTTACATGTATGTTAACCCAGTGATTAGGAAACAAGTTTGTGAGGCAGAGGGCAGGTGGATCCTCTGTCATTGTTGACGTCCAGCCTGGTCTACAGAGTCCGATGCTCCAGGCCAAGCTGACACTAAAGGGAGGACCCTGTCTCAAAAAAGAGCCCCCCCCCAAAAAAAAAGTTGATCTGAAAACCTGGGTACAGGAACTTGACATGAAAGAAAATACCTGTGGCAGAAAAGTTTATGCTCTCTACTTTATCCCACATTTTCAGCCCATTTTTTCATCAACAGGAAGGTAACCAGGGCTGAACTGCAGAAATTCTTTAATGAAAAAAAAAAAAAAAAAAAAAAAATTACACATAAGAGGCTGAAGAGAGGGCTCCGGCATTAAGAGCACTCACTGCTCCACTGTTCTTACAGAGGACAGGTTCAGTTTACAGCACCCATACGCCAGCTAGCAACCATCTGTAACTCCGGTTCCAAAGGGATCCAACTCCCTCATCTGACCTCCACAGGCACTGCACAACACAGGTGCACTTACATATATGTAAACAATACACTCATACACACACACACACACACACACACACACACACACACACACACACAAATCAATCACATAAATGTGCAGGAGAATCCTATAAACCCTAAGCATTCATGTTGTATTATACCTACAATACAGCAGTTATTTTAGAAGGATGAATGAACTTTGTGTGCTCTGAGTTGGCTGGCTACTTCAGAGTCTACAATTTCTCTACGTTCTAGACACCCAACCCTGTCTTTAGCCCTCTCTTTGCTTCTGGTTCCTAGGCTTGGACTAAAGGTCCTCTACCTTCTGGGATGACTTTTCAGTACTACATGGATATAGTTTTAATGATACGACAACACTACCATTAGACTAGCTTTCTACTGTATTAATTTCAGAATATTTCGACGTGGCCTTTTGTGAATTCTAATATAGTTTCTCTTATGTTACTAGCTCTGGCTATAGATATGCAGTACTCTATTCTATATGACAAATTTAGAAATGCTTTCAGTAATATTCTTATTTACCTTCTTACCTACAAACCAATGGTAAGAAACTGCAGGGTCTGGGGTCCAGCAGTATAGCACCTGCCCATCTCTTCTTGTAAGAAGAAATAAAAACCTTCTACAACTAGGAACCCACTCTTCCTTAGGCATCATGTAATAGAATTTATTTATTTTTATTTTTTATGCTGGCGGGTGGACCCAGGGCCTTTTACTTGCTAAGGATGTAAGCTACCCACTTAGTTAACTTCTAGCCACCTATGGAATGGAAATTAAAAACCCAATGGGAGTCTAGGAAGTGCTACTTTCTAGAAAGATTCCAGGATTAAATCTAACCCCAATCTCTGTAGTTAATTATAGAATGTACTATGCTAATTTGTTAATACTTTCCTCCTTTACGACAAAAAAAAAAAGGCAGGGTTTGGCCCAACAGTAACCACGATGTTTATCTAAAGATGCCACAGAAGAGGCAGTCGTACTAGTGGAGGGCCAGCAGCAACTGCTTGATGGAAGGCTACAATGTTGTATTTTTATACAACTATAGGGATACTGGGCAGTGTTATATGTACTGGCATGAACACAATCCAAGTGCTTAATGTGAACTGAGAGTGTAACTGCTGTAAGGTTTCTGGTTACATGTTGTCTAGTTGTGAGAGCAGACAAGGGTAAGAAGTTATTGTACCACAGGAGCTGGGAGGCCTGCTGTCATTACTCTCATGCCTGGCTAAGAAGCAGAATCATGCTAGAGTCCACTCACAGGGACTGCACACAAAGGTGGTGTCTGAAACTGCTGTATGCAGCTATGGAGACCAAGATGGCTTCCCTTATAGCACATAGGCTTACTACCTAAAAGCTTTTCATGTTTGCAAAGCATGGTGAACCTAAAGCCAGTACTGCCTGGACTTCTAGTCTATTAAGGGAAAGGAAGGAAGGAAAACAGTAAGGAATAGGAGTCAAATATTAAGATTCATTTCCTGTGGGCTTTTTGAATCAAATTTGAGTCTCTGAGTTTTAATAGCAATTTCAGAGTGAGATATACTTTACCCCCAAAAAACTTTCACAAAAAGATTTTCTGAATTAATCGGTTCTGGGTTTATAGTAAGAGTCTGGATAGCAAAGGATACCTGCTCTAAAACAATCCCACGAGAAAAAGGCAATCGGAGGACAAGGAAATAGGAAACCTAGACAAACATTTTACTGGATACAAAAACAATGGACATCATCTCCCAATGCAACAACTTCCAAGACAAGTTCTATCAATACTGAATTTACACTCAGTTTAGTACAATATGACAGCACACAGCGCAACCCCTCTGAATGGGGAATTAACTGTCCACCATGGTCACTGCTATGGGAAAATGCAGCCTCACTCAGAAGGCAACGTCCTTGCACTTTTGATTTTTGTCAAGATTGTCTCCTCTCATTTAAAAAATCCCACAGATGGACATATTTTTTATTTCAAAGAAAAAGGTGACTTCCCACTATAATTTCATCTACCCCCTAAAACCAAGCAAAATCATCCACTTGAAACCAAAATCATTTTATAGTGTCATTACTCCCTCTAGAGGTAGAAAACATGAATGAACTATCAACTCATTGGGTGTATTTGCATAGGTTGTACATGTGGGTACATTTCTGTATGTATGTGTACATACATGTGAGATGCTAGTCGATGTGAGCATTGTGTGCACATAATGTGTAGAGGCAAGAAGCTGATATCAGATGTTTTCCTCAATTGCTTTCCACCTTATTTTTTGAGACAGGGTCTCTCCCTGAACCTGGAACTCAATTAGGGATCTATCTATCTGTCTCTGCCTTCCCAGGGTAGGCTCATAGGAGCACAGTGCCACATCCAGTTATGTGGGTACTGGGACCTGAACACCTTCAGGTCCCCTTGCTTGTATGATAAACACTTTGCCAAAGGAGCCATATCTCCAGCTCTCCCATGTCCATTTTTAAAGGTTGAGAGAAAAAAAAAGTAAAAGCAAATTAATTTCCTCTTTGTGAATGTTAAAGGAAAGGAAATTCAATCACTGCTTTATACTAAATAGTGGTTTTCCTGTGGCTAGTGAAATATCCAAATGAGTCTATCTATATACAATATTAAGGACCATGGTCTAGCCTCCAAAGATCATACAGGCTCCTATGAGATAGTTATGGAGCAATATGGTTTACCTATGAGGAAAAATAGATTTATGGCATGAGTATGCTTAGTTTTCTAAGCGTAGAAGGCAGCTCTGAATTATACGAGCAACAGATAACAGGTTTAACATGGAGGTTTACATAAGAAACTCACTTGTGCCGGGAGTGGTGGTGCACGCCTTTAATCCCAGCACTTGGGAGGCAGAAGCAGGGGGATCTTTGTGAGTTCAAGGCCAGCCTGGTCTACATAGCAAGCTCCAGGCCAGCTGGAACTAAAGGGAGACCTGGTCTCAAAAAACAAACAAACGAACACACAAACAAACAAACAAACAAACAAACAAAGACCTCACTAAGTGACTGGTGAATGGCATACACACACTATCTTAGGAGGCTTAATGTTTGGACAAGTGGATCATAAATAGATAAATAGATGCAATAATATGGAGGTATTTCCTTCTAACCTGGTATAAGAGCTCTGCTTGCTCATTTTATTTATTCTTTTAAATCCAGAGAATCTCAGTGGTGAAGCATATTATAATTACTTGGGGATCTTAAAAAATTTATGCTTAGATTTCATCTCAGAAAATAAGCCACAGAATCTTTCCCAGTGGATCGAGATATCAGTGATTTTAAAAAGTTATTCAGCCAGAACTGTAGGACTCAGATATAACACAGAAAGCATAGGCAACACACATAAAACAGATAAGTGAACTTCTGATTACATGAATATTTATCAAATGAAAAGACAGACTGAAGTAATTTAGAAGAAAAAAGTAAAGTCTGAAACACTAAATCAACAATGATAGATGGTCCAGTAAAAAGAAGAGACAGTGAGAACGCAGTTGAGGGAATAACAGAAACATAGTTAAAATTGTTTCCAGTCCAGTTAAAGGTATCTTCCTCTTTTGAGATGGGGCCTCATTCTGTAGCCCAGGCTGACCTCAAACTCACAGCAAACCTCCTGTCTCAGCCCCCTAAATCTTGCAATTATGAGCCACACACCTGGGTAAGGTCTTTTCTCTGTAATTCACTAGGTTATTATTTTCCAGAATACAGAAGACCTCTATTCTCACAGCAGGTTCAGTACCTGCGTGGTACCTATAATACAACATCACCATCATCCTTTCAACTGATCTTCATAAACATGTAGAAAGATATTTGTGTCTACATTGCACAAGAAGTATGTCAATGAAGAGGATGTAGAAGAGGCCAGGGACTTCTCATAAACAGGTTCTCTGGTAAGGAGACATCCCTGTATTTTTTCTGCCCATTCTTTCTAAAGGTTAAGCAGAGGCTCACAGAAGTTCTTTGCTTACCTGATCAATATCAGCGTTTCGTGGAAGAAAATAAACAATATTATTAGTGATCTTCTGGGAAAGTCTGAAAATTTCAAAGGTGAAGAACAGTTAAAGAAAAAAAGTTAATTTCTGAACAAAATGTTCATTACTTGTAATATATTGAGTACATTTTGTTAACAAAAAAAGCAAAGTTAAATTCAGTGATAGAATCTAAAAGAGGGAATTAGAATATGATTTTTTTTTTTTGTCTTTTTGAGATAGAGTCTCCCTGCAGCCCCCACTGGTCTGGAACCCACTATGTAGACCAGCCTCTGTCTCCAGAGTGCTGAGACTAAAGGTGTGTGCCACCCTACATGGCAATATGAGGTGCCTCTACTTTTTTTTTTTGAAATTTGTTTGTTTGTTTATTTATTTATTTATTTATTTATTTATTTATTTATTTATTTATTTATTTATTAGTGCTTGCATGTATGTTAAGTGCAGTTGTGTCATGCAATGCCTGAGGAGGAAAGAAGAGTGTGTCAGATCCCCTGGAACTAACTGGAGTTACAAATGGTTGTTAGTTGTTATGTAGGTGCTGGGAAACAAACCAGAGCTTCTGCAAGAACAGCCAGTGCTTTTAACTGCTGAGCCATCTCTTCAGCCCAGAGGAGTTAAATCTGTTTGCTCAAGTTTCAGTAGCCAAAAGCCAGAGATATGTACTCTTCCTTAATCTTCCTGCCCTTCCCTAATTAAAAAATAGAACAGACAACAGGAAAACATACCACCTCTTTCTAGTCCAGATAAAAGTCAAGCTATATAGCATATCAATCCAAGACAGTGAGAGCTGAAGAGAAGTTATGAGATGGTTTCCCTGAGGACATTTTCAATTTGTACTGATTCCAAACAATAAACATATCTAATTCTTGATTTACAATGCTAAAACTCAACAGTAACTGTCACCACATAATTTTTACACTGTTAAACATTTTTATTTACTATTATTATATTTATTGTTAGTGCGTGTATGACTGCATACCATAGTGTACACATGAAGGCCAGAAGACAACTCTGTAGAGTTGGATCTCTCTCCACTTTTTGTAGGTTCCAGGGCTCAAACTCCATTGCCAGGTTTATGTGGTATCTTTACCCCCTTTAATCCGAGCACTCTGGGAGCCAGAGTGAGTTCAAGGCCAGCCTGTCCTGAATAGTGATTTCCAGGAAAGCTGGGGCTGCAGGGAGACCCTGTCTGAAAAGACCAAAACAAACAAACAAGCAAGCAAGCACAACCACACAGTAGAACCTATCAAATCCGGTTAACTGATACCTCCCTCTGCTCCAATTTCTCCCTCTCTCACATACACACACAATTTTCCTCTCTGCAAGTATTTAGACAAACTCTTGGGACTTCTAAAGGATATCCATCAGGAGACATCATGGTTCTAATGTCAAAGGTCTCCGCAGTGGCATAGTCTGGCCCTCCCCAAGGTGGGCTCAGGAACACAACGTCAGCCTTTAAAGAGGGAGCCAGCAGCAGGAAATCTCCACAGATAAACTCTATTTTATCTGCTACCCCATAAACTTCAGCATTATTACGAGCAAGATCAATCTTAACAGGGTCGATGTCAATGGCAATCACTACAAAATAAGAAAGAAAAATGAGTTGACATTGTTGCTACATATAAGTTTCAGTAAGAAAAAAATATTTAATTTAGAAAGGTTCACTTAGTTGTAACCAGAAATGTGACTGATAGAGTGGGTTTCCAGTTGTTCTGCCCAGCCAGCATCCAAATCAAGTGGTATTTGCTGCCACAAAGTCCGGACTGCCTTTGTCCAGCTATGTACCACCAGAGCAGTAAATGCTCGCAAAGGTCACCACTTGCAAGTAAAGCCCAATGCTAGCTTCCACACAAGAACTGTTTCCTTAAAGTGAGGCAGTATTTCTGATTCAACATGCTGCCAGGGCAGGGGCCAGGTCATCCTAACATGGGCAAGAATCTGTACGGGTGAGTGATTAAATGACACTGGTGGGCCAGGGAATGAGAGGACCAATGAAACCATGGACGCAGTCTTCCTTTAGGACCCACACACAGCTTCCTTTACCAAATGTGGGCTAAGCTATAGAAAACCTTGGTAAGAGGTCTCACTGGTTAAGACACAAAGCTGTATGTACATTGTTTTCTCCTTTATTTATTTACTTACTTATTTATTTATTTATTATTTATTTATTTATTTATTTATTTATTTATTTATTTATTTTTTGTCTTTTTGAGACAGGGTCTCCCTGGAACTCTGGCTGTCCTGGAAATTGCTCTGTAGACCAGGCTGGCCTTGAACTCACAGAGAACTGCCTGCCTCTGCCTCTCAAGTGCTAGGATTAAAGGCGTGCGCCATCACACCCGGGAGTTTTCTCATAATTTTAAAGAAAACTTCCAGAAGACAAGAAGTTCTTGCCAATTAATGAAGTTCTGCTGAAATCCACTGAAATGTAAGCTAACATAATATGAAGCTATGGGGGAAGTATCTTTAGAGTATGATTTGGTTATCTGCAAAATACTGTATTAAAAGGACATAAAAATGACCTGAGGATAGAGAGTTCAATTTGGTATAGTGCTTGCATAGCATGCATGACGTTCTAAGTTTGATATACAGCAGCTCCAGCTTGGTTGTACATGCCTGTAATCCTAGCACTTGAGAGTCAGAGGAAGAGGCATCAGAAGAAGTTCAAGGCCAGCGTGGGCTACACAAGGCCTTCTCTCAAGAAAAGAGAGGACAATAGGGAGGAAGGCTGACAGGGATTCAGAGTCAGAAAATACAGAGAAAGCCCTGGCTTTCAAGACTGTCAGATGGGCGGAATCCTTCTGCTTGCCTCTCCCCTGCTTTCCTATTTTCAGAGGGGAATCTCATGCAGCCTAGGCTGGCATCAAAGTCACTACGTAGCAGAGGTTGACCTTTAACTTCCAATCCTCCTTCCTCTTCTCCAAAGTGCTGGGAATACCACCAAGTATGGCTCTCTCTCATAAAGCTTTATTTTTTCATTGGAGCTGAGGACCAAATCCAGTGCATCCTGGGAAAGGGCTCTGTCAGGATCTATGCTTAGTTCCAAGTTTTGGGCAGAGGGTAAGTGTATCTGTGAGGGAAGACATGGTGTCTCTATGTAGCTGAGCCTTGCCTTGAACTTGTACTCCCCTTGTTTCCCAAATGCTGGTATGCACAACCATATTCCATGAAAACTTTCAGTGTTAGATAGCTTTAGCTGTCAACCTGACACACCTAGATTGAAGGAGCCTCAACTAGGTAATTGCCTCCATTGGTCTGGAGTGTGGCCATGTCTTTGAGGCATTTTCTTGATTGCTGACTGATGTGGGAGGGCCCACCAAGCATGGGCAGGTTGTTCTGTATTGTATAAGGAAGCAGGCTGAGTAAGCAGCGTTCTTCCATGGTCTGTGCTTCAGCTCCAGCCTTTATTAGATTCCTGCCCCGAGTTTCTACGTTGGGCTCTCTCAGCGATGAACTGTAACCTGGGAGATTTTGAGTCAAATAAAGCCTTTTCTCCCCAAGTTGGTTTGGTCAGAGTGTTAAGTCACAGTGACGGAAAGCAAACCAGAACACATTTTGTCAAATAAAAAAGTTTTTTAGCGCTCATTTGTAAGATATAACTTATAAGATTGTTGATTAAATAAATACATATTAAATACTTAGCATATTCTGCAAGGTGATTATCTAATACATACTGCAAGCTATTATTTTAAATATCTGGCATGAAATTATCAACATTAAGTCTGAGCAAAGACATGAAAAGTAAGAACATTTACTGTATAAACTGGAAATACAATCATTCTCTTCCATGGGTAGTCAATTACCTCTTTTTCCTGTTAAGGCAAACTGAATGGTATTTCCTCCAACTCCACAGAATGCATCTACTACAGTGTCACACTGGAAGGACTGACTGACACGGCCCGCGATGTGTTCAGCAATCTTCTCAGGAGTCACTGAAAACCAGCCCTCTGAAAAGGAAGAATGTAACTTAAGAGGTTCAATTTGAAAAGAGCAAGTGAAGCATGGAAAAAAGTAAACACTACCATGCTGCATACATTTACACTAACATCAGATGGCTTACAACCACCTGTGACTGCAGCTGCCGAGGATCCAGTGTTTTCTGGCCTCTGTGGATAACACACTCAACCCATACAAAGGAACACAAACTCATACACAGGTGCAAACATGTACACATGATTAAAAAAAAAAAGAAAAGCAAAGCTGGAGAAATGTCTAATGGTTAAGAACACTGGCTGTTCTTACAGAGGACCAGGGTTTGGTTCACAGCACTCACATGGCAGCTAACAAAAAACATCTGTAGCTTCAGTTCCATGGGATCTGATGTTTTCTCGTGGTCTCTGCAGCACTGCATGCACTTGGTACGCTAATATACAAGCCGAACACTCATACACAGAAAGCAAACAAAAGCAAACACTCTTGGCAAAAATTTACAAATGGCTTGGTTTTAAAGACAGGCTCTACAAGGTTGATAATTCCGAGTCTTACATTAATATTCCCACATCTCTCCAGTAACTGTATACAACTATTACTTATCTGCTTGAGGAAGCAGTTGTAGCCCAGCTTGGCCTTGCTTATCTACTATCAAAATGAAGTTAGCTGTTTAATGAGATAGCCCCCACACTCCAGTAAGTTTCCAATTATTTTATTCACAACAAAGAAGCAATGACCCAGATTTGTACTGAGACTTTGGGAAAATGTACATGCTTGTAAGAGCCAAAAAAAGCAAAGAACTGATAGCAAATGTTCATGCAGCTGCTTATACACAGTGAAGAGCAGAAACTTCACCATGTTCAGAAATCAAGTTCTATGCTCACTTAAGAGGAAAGAGAATATTGTTTTCCTTTTTCCCCAGAAAGAACCTGCATTTTTCAGAAGATTTCTCTGAACAAAATGATGCACAAACGTTCCTGTTCTCATCCCTTAGTAAAATTTCAAATGGCTGGTCATTATTGGAAGTTTGAGTCTGAACTCCTTTCAAAAGAGTTTCCCCCCTCATCTTCCTTCTAATAAATTCCTATATGCTTTCCCTAATATAAAATATTTTACAAATTATTGTAAGGGGGCACAGAATCCCCTAAATTCCCCAATAGATCAAGAGCTCCCGATTTTGATACTTAATAATGGCGATATTTAGGTAGTCTCAATATGAAAACAAGCATCAGTCTGCAAGACTAAGTTAAGCCAGTCATTTAAGACCAGAGAGGAGGGCTGGCGATGGCTCAGTAGGCAGAAGCACCTGCCATCAAGCCTGACAATCTCAGATTAATCTGTGGGATAGATACACATTGTAGAGGGAGAGAACTAGGTTGTCCTCTGATCTCTACGTGCGTGTGTGTTCACACACATGTGTACATGTATCACACACAGACAAAAAGAGAAGGAAAGCCCAATAAAGAACTCAAAGTTTCCAGTGTTAATTAATTTTTCTGTATTAGGTATATTTTCACCAGATGTTCTTTTTAAAAAATCTGCCAACTATTATCTATCATAAGATGCTATAAAATACCAATTAAATTTCAATTGAAGCTTTAAAAATCTATTATATACATATATTATACACAGATGAAGTGGCTTCTAAATAAAGTTAAAAAATACACATTTTATTTACCTTTGTCTAACTTAATCCCATCATCAAAACGGGAGAAGAGCCTGTACCTTTGGGCCCAGTATTTTGCCAGTTCTGGAACAGAGGCTATCTCAGGTGGCAGACCATTTACCTTTTTGTTCTTGTTTTTTTTCTTTTTTTTCTTCTTCTTAACTTCAGCTAAAATAAGATACAAAGAATATAGATGCTCACTATGAAAAAAGAACACCATAGAGGAATTTATCTAAAAGGAAACCATATTAAGTAATCACATTTTGGACTGCTCCAGAACATGTGTGCAATGACACACCCAGAGATGCTCATGGACACACAGAACACCATTGACTTCCAGAGTACAGCCTCTGTTCTACTATTTATTGGCTTGAGAACCTGGCTTTCTAAGCTTAATTTCTTATTCTTACAAAAGGAATGAATGAATGTGCAGTATTTTACTAACATCATTTACAACTCCGACAAGAGAGTCTGTACATCAGAAATCCTCCAAAACCAGACTTTTCATGTGGTCTTTACTCTTTCAGAAAAGGGATACTTCAACCCACATTTAAAAGCACTGACACAGTTATAAGTTATTGTTAACCACAATAATGCCTTAGTTGGTGAATTAAAGAAATGTAAACATTTTTCTTTCTTTTGTTGTTGTTGTACTGGTAGTGAAGAACTCAGGGCCTTGGACCATGCAAACACTGCATAACCCAGCTATATCACCAATTGTTTTAGTGTTTTTATGTGTATGATTGTATTTCCTGCATGTATATAAGTACACCCATGTGGTATAATGCTTGCAGTCAGAAGGTGTCAGATTCCCCTAGAACTGGAATTACGCATGGTTGTCAGTCGCCATGTGGGTACTGGGAATCAAACCTGGGTCCTCTCCAAGAGCAGCTGGTGCTCTTAATAGCTGAGCCATCTCTCTAGCCCCTTTTATTTTTAATTTGAGATAGGGTCTAGCTGACTTAATTTGCCTGAACTGCCCTTAGACTTGTGATCCTATTTTAGCCTCCTGAGCATCCAAGATTATAGTTGTGTGCAATAAGCCCAGCTTTTTTCACTTCTTTAAAACATAAACTTCCAAGGATCCATAAAGCTCTCTAGCCCTGGCCATACTAATACAAGAATACATATTGTGTCTCAGAAATATGGTTGAGTTGCATTCCATAATTATCTAGATAAATGATTATTAGAATGATTACCTCATTTTAGTCTCCAGAAGACTGGAAGCAGCTATGGACCAATGTTCAAAGAGGTGAGCACTACCACAGTTTGTAGAAAAACAAGATCACAGCTGACAAAGAGTAGAATTTACCATATTAAATGTTCTTACATTTCTTATTGGATTTGTTTATTTTTATTTTATGTGTATGAGTGTATTGCTTGCTTGGGTCCTCTGCAAGAGCAATCAGTGCTCTTAACCAGAGCCCTCTCTCCAGCCCCTAAATGTTTTTTTTTTTTTTAAATTTATTATTATTATTGTTATTTTTTTGAGTCAGGGTCTCCCTTTAGTCCCAGCTGGCCTGATCTACAGAGTGAGCTCACTCTGTAGATCAGGCCAGCCTTAAATTCACAAAGTTCCGCCTGCCTCTGCCTCCTGAGTGATGGGATTAAAGGTGTGCACCACCACGCCTGACTAATTTATTATTTTTATCCTATGTGTATAAGTATACTGTCTGCATGTGTGTAAGTGCACCTGTCTTGTACAATGCCCAAGGTCAGAGAAGGCATCAGATCCCCCGGAATTGGAGTTTTGGATAGTTAGCTGCCATGTGGGTGCTGGGAATTGATCTCAGGTCCTCTGCAAGAGCAGTTAATGCTCTTAACTGCAAGTCATCTTGTTAACCCCATTAAATGGCTTTTAAGAATAGGATTATGCTGGGTGTGGTGGTGCACACGCCTTTAATCCTATCACTTGGGAGGCAGAGGCAGGCAGATCTCTGTGAGTTCAAGGCCAGTCTGGTCTACACAGTAAGTTCCAGGACAGCTGGGGCTACAGGGAGACCCTGTCTCAAGATAAAAAAAACACAAAAACAAACAAAAAAAGGAATATGTCTTAATTTGACCATTAGGTCATTGAAAATAGCAAAAACAATGTCAAGTATAAACCACAAGTTTTTTTTTTTTTTCTTTTTTTTCTTCAGTAAAGGGAATAATAACCATTTGCTGCAGAGTAATTCCTTGCTGTAAAACACTAATGTATGTGATCTGATCTTAAAGAACCTGAGTATACATGCCAGAATTCTGATGAGTCTAACAATCAGCATCTTCTGCATGTCTGCATGAAGGTAGCAGCACTCCACATGAGTGGTGTCGGCACGACAGTAAATGTATAGGGAAGAGAGTGCAGGAAGACAGCAAGGAGGAACCAGGACTGGTGATGAGTTCTAACTATGCTAGCTACTTGGCTGATAATGTCTTAATTTCTCTGGGCTTTACTTTCTGCTTATACAGAATGGAGAATAAATCATTTACCTCAGGACGCTACCTTACAGATTAAGAATAAAGCAAAAGAAAGCTTTTTAGAAGTCTCCAAGTGTTATATTAACATGGATAATAAAAAAAAAAAACCCAAATCCCTGAAGTACATGGTTTAAGAAAGGCAGAGATGTGTGATATGGGGATTATAGGAACACATATATCCACACAAAGAAAAAAAAAAAACAAAAGAAGCTATTTTATTGAATACTAAAGAGAGAAACAATGAAGGATTGTAATAAATATAATTGTTTCAGAAGGACAAATGTGAAATAGTTCAACAAAATGAATACTAAATTAAGAAAAAGTGCTTACTCTCAATGTTGCATTAAACATTTCCATCTTTATAAAAGAACTTTAGTCATAAAAATTCAAATATACAAAAGGACATAATGCGAAAATGTTAATTTTCCCATTCATTGGAGCTAACTACTATGAATAAATTTTGTCAATGTACCATCAAAAAGCCCCAGACTACCACAAAATCCAAAGAACTATTGAAGAGAAACATGACCCTCATGTTTCAAGAATAAACTGTCAGCCCAGGGGACAGTGGCAGCAGAGCTCAAGGCCCACATGCAATCTTTCCACATTTACCCTGATTTTATCCTGCTTGGTTAGGTGCCAAATCAGAGCCAATTAGCTCATTTCACTTATGCTTTTTCTCCATTTAAATTTAACAATGTCTCAAAAGGCACAAATGATACAAAAATGGAAATTAAGACAAAAGAAATCAAAGAAAAATGTGCTTGCAGAAATCCTCAGCCAAGTAGAAGCATATTTGCTCTTACCTTCTATTTCTACCTGGGGATGGTCTACTTCTTCTGTCACACACTCTTGCTTCTCTGGAACAACTGCTATCAAGGTGTCTGCTTCATTCTTTTCTGTTTCAAGTTCACTGGCTGAAGAAATGTTCTGACGTTTTTCTGGTTCAGGATTGATAGTCTCCATCAGGCCATCAGCCTTCTCAACAGACATGTCTTGTCCCTCTGAGTCACTGCTTGTGCAGGTATCTTGCACTTTAGGAGTAAATGACTCTTCTGAGGCCTCCTCACCTCTCACTGGTTCACTGACCCATTTTAGGAATTTTTCTACCTGAAAATTCAAGATATCATCATAAGCACAATTAAATATGAACACAGAATCTTTTCACCTTTTACTATTTGTGACTGGATTAACAGGCTGTGTCATAATTACTAGCTTGGAGAAGTATAATGTATTACACAAGCTAAGTAATTCTAGACTAATCGGAATCTATCTGAGCATCTTACGACCTTATTAAGAATTTCTTTAAAGGGGCTGAAGAGATGGCCTAGTGGTTAAGAGCAACAACTGCTCTTGCAGAGGACCTGGGTTCAATTCCCTGCACCCACATGGCAGCTGAGAACCACTCTTTAACTCCAGTTCCAGGGGAATCCCACACCCTCTTCTGATCTCCGTGGCATTGCACAACATGGGTGCACAAACCTACATGCAGACAGTACATTCATACACATAAAAAAATAAGTAAAATTAAAAAAAAGTATTTCTTTAAAAAGGAAGAAAATAAGAGTAAGCACTTTAGCTATAAATTAACACTAAGAGGACAAAGCCACACTGTCCCAGTAGCTTTCCATAGAGGATTCTAACGACGGAGCTGTGCTATGAAATCACCACCACAAATGTACCTGCTTATTGTTGACTCATTAATTTTAGTTTTTAAAGTTCTCCTGCTTTCTGCAATGGCCAAGCTACAACTTATGTTAAATGTTACACAACATTAAACCAATTCATCTTTAAAAATAATATCAGCCCTATTTCAAAAGAATGAACAGTCTTTTAATAAAATACCAGAGCAGGCAAAATAGTTTTAGCTGCTGATATGTTAACAAAGCAGCCCAAAGTCAGACAATACACTTCTCTTCTTCTATCTGCTGTATTAATGAACCTTCTTCATATCAGGTCTTTATGAAGTTAAGAATAAGGAAATTTCAATGAGTGGCAGACACACAATGGGCAACAACTCATTAACTTCCTTAGGGAAATGTGCCATCAACATACACCTAATGAAAGAACTAGGGATATGGCAGTCACATCTGTTTCTGTACTTATCTACTAGTGAAAGCACAGGAACTAATACCCCAACACATTACAGTTCCATGAATCTAACACCAGGCAATGCTTCACATGTAACAAAGGGCATTAAAGTATCATCAGCAGCCTACCAATCTGAAATATAATAAAAAAATCAAACAATCAATTTATAACATGCTTTGCAAGTATGCAAAAGTCAGGAATCTAATGTACCAGATGCTAAAAAAGAGTTGCTGAGATTGTGTTCTCCTGTCCCTAAACAGGGCTGGTGATGATGCGAATGGTGTGAAGGCTCTGCTCAACAGAAATGCCTTTTTTCCCTAGAAAGTAGAACTCATCAAGCCATACAATGTTCTAGTTACTTCTGTTTCTTATCACCTGAATAGTCTGCAGAGCAGAGACCAAGAGGGACATGAAGTTTTCTTTTAGGCCTTGTTTCACAGTCTTGGGCTGAGCCTATTTCAAAATGGGATCAGTTATCTTTGGACAAGGTCAGAATTGAGGCTTGCAGTAAAAACGCCATCAGAATTTGTACTACTAGGATCCTAGTTTGTGGGAATCAGATAAGGAATTCCCCTTAGCCTTGTCTATTACTTCATAGGCAGGCCAATTTAATGTACACATCTTCCTAGATACAACTTTATAGTTTTCAAACATTTTTTTCATATTACTGCAATTTTCTTTTTTACAAATAGTTTACAAAATATATACCCTGTTAAAGCAAGTGGAAAAGAATTTTAGATACCCTTCTATCCTGAAGGAATAAGCTTAAATTAGGCTTAAAAAATTTGGCTGTATCTAAGTCTAAAACAAAATTTATACATACCTTACTGAGAGCTTTACTTTTCTTAAAAAGTGGTTTTTCTGACCCTTCAGTGAACAAGATGTGCTTATTCTTCATCTTTATCTGCCTGCGCATGTCCAGGTACTTTGAGGTATACTTCACATTCTTCTCTAGATACCTGACTTGTCGATGACTGAAATTTGAAATTCCACCATATCTGTGACCAAACCAAAACTCATATCTTAAGTTCTAGGAAATCTGTTTCCTTACAGGAACTGAACAAATTTTTCTAATAGCCACCATTTTAATTTTATTAAAATGTAAAAATGATGAAATCATGTATAAAGTACATAAGATGTTATGGTCTAGATTTTGTAACCAAAGCTGGGAAAAGCAAGATTATTATTATTTGTTTGAGATAGTGTTACACTACACAACTCAGGTTTGTCTTGATCTTCCTTTCTCAGACCTCTTGAATGTTGAGATTACAGGAACGGGGACCATCAAAACGAATGTTTCGAATGCAGAGTAGAAAGTAGAAAGTAGAAATTATGTTATCAGACTGCAGTAAACAGCCATAGACAGCAAACAAAAACCCAAAACATCAATGACAATATTCCCTTCTTAGGGGTATTTTGCTTACAGTACAATAATGTTAAAGGTCTTAAACATGCCAGGCGTGGTGGTGCACGCCTTTAATCCTAGCCCTTGGGAAGCAGGCAGATCTCTGTGAGTTCAAGGCCAGCCTGGTCTACAAAGTGAGTTCCAGGCCAGGCTAGCTGAGGCTATAGGGAAACCCTGTCTCAAAAAAAAAAAAAAAAAAAAAAGTTCACTTCAAAGGTCTTAAACATATCTGGACATGTGCTCAAATTAATGCCATTGAATTTTTAGCCTACAGCAATCTATACTCACTTACCTGATCTAATCACCTGAACTTTTCTATTCCTAAAGATATGCTTATCACAAAGCCTTATTTCTATCAAGCCTCACAAAATTTTCTCTTCTGGTCATATTAGAACCTTTGCAATAAAAAATAATTTTATTCTCTTTTAAAAAGTGGAACTGGAGGTTCTAAATAAAAAGACAAAAGTTTAATCCCAAGCAATGAAATTTACCTCTAGGAGTATATATAAGCAAGATCTACACAACGGTCTTTCAAATAAAATTATATATGCATGGCTGGGCATGGTGGTGTCCCAGCACTTGGGAGGCAGAGGCAGAGGCTATCTTGGTCTACATAGCGAGTTCCAGGCCAGCTGGGGCCACAGGGAGACTGTTTGAAAAAAAGACCCCAAACCAAGGAACCAACAAAACAACCTACCCACCCACCCACCCAAACCAACAGCAATCCCAAAACATATGTGCACAGAAATCTTACTGATAGGAATTTAGAAGTAGTTTTTTATATACTACTAAACTTAATCATCTTTAGCCTTGAGTGCTTTTATGAACTACGGTGCCTTTAAATACCTATAGGATGTAACTCCAGAAGCTATTTATAAGATTTTAATTTATAAGCATATACTTTTGAAGTACTTTTGATTCAATTTATGTTAGTCATGAGACATTTTCCATTTTCTTTTCCTACTGAATTCATGTTGTGAATTATCCATTAAAATTTCCTAACTTATATAGGCTAAGTAGGACATTAAGTCTAAACCCTTACTTAGAAACAAAAAAACCTCAAACATTAGGAGAAGCTAACCCAAATAGTACATACAAAACCTGTCTTACATACTCAGTTCAGTATTTCTTCACAGGAGAGGAAATTTCCTACATTCAGAAACAATCCAAATGTCCTTTAATACATAAATGGCTAAACAAATTTTGGTATATTCTCATGATGGAAAACTGCAGCAAGCAAAAGCAAAGAACTGATGAACATGATAACTTTGTGAGACCACAAGACAGTGTGTGCAGACCTTAGCCAACAACCTGGATCAAATGGTGAATTAAATACTCCCACTGGAAAGATTAAGTCCATGAGTGTGCTACACATTTATCTTGCCAAGAGAAAAGCAAGCTGCAGACCATCCCACCTCAGTGATTTAGAAAAAAGCAATGCATGCATACAGGAAGTAATGTCACGTACATGTACACAGCTGAGAAACATTTGGATTTTCTTGATCTGTTTGCTACATGGTATGTTTGCTTGTCTTTAGAACTACAAAGGGGAAGATGTATGAGATGCTAGGTGGGAACTGTGCTTAGAAGTTCTAAGAACCAGACTTAAACTTCACCTGTGATACATGATCCCAAGTCAAAATGACTGTGAGCTATGGCTGCTTTATCTGTGAAATGGTCTGGAATAACACTTGGCGGCTAAAGTGCAAATGAGTTAATACAGTGAATATATCAAATATATAGTAAGACTTATATGAGTTTTAATTATAAGATCTGAAATGCTATCAAATATAGTACTGTGGTATCTACATGAATATCAAAGCTACTAGATTTCTGGAAGGCAATAATTTTTATGAAGAATTACTTTTGTCCTGAGCCATGCTTGAATCCTAGAAGGAGACCATTGTCATCGATGTCTGAATCTGGGTTTTCATCAATGTCCAACTCATGGCTAAACAAATAAAAAAAGGAAATAGTGATAAGTCATTACCTTTAGAATCAACAATATCTCACACAAGCAGAAAGACTGGAGGAAAAGTACTTTAACCAGGATTTCCCAAATAATCTAAAGGTGCTGGAGCACAGTAATAAAGACTTAAGCTTGCTAAGTAACAACTTCTAGTCCTAAAGATAATATAAATATGCACCCCTCTACTTTTCTTTTGAAAAAAATCTGGAAAAATCTGCAGCCTGAAATTAATTTTCTGGAGTGCTTTCTCTAGAAGTTCTCCCTAAAACCAAACAAGGAAACACTTGAGAAGTATGAATCTGACCAAAAAATAACTTTTAAGAAAAATGTTATAAAAAAAAATAAGGTGTGGAGCTGAAGAGACGACTCAGTAGTTGTGAGTACTTGCTGCTCTAGCAGAGGGTCTTACACAGGGCTGCTATTAGTGACCTCCTCTAACTCTAGCTCTGGCCTCTGGGGACACCTGTACTAAGGTGCACATGGCCTCCCCACAAACACACATATACGTTATTCTCTTTGGAAAAGGCTTCTATACAGGTGATAAGTAACCCGGCACAATCTCCCAAATAGGTACCGGATGGCTAGTCTTCATGGTCAACCTGATTGGTCTTAGAATCACCTAGAAAGTATACCTCTAGATATGCATGTGAGGATGTTTCTAGAGGTTTAAGAAGAGAAGACCCATCCTGAATGTGTGTGGCACCACGTAATGGGCTGGGGTCCCAAACAGAATAAAAAGGAGGAGACGGCAAAATGGGAACCAGCCCTCATGTCTCTGCTTCCTGACTACAGATACAAGCAATGTGACCAGCTGCCTCCTGTTCGAGCAGCCCAAGCCTGGAGGTGCTCCCACAGCTGGGCCTATGAGTCTTTCCTTTCTTCTCTCCTTCTCTCCTTCTCTCCTTCCTTTCCTTCCTTCCTTCCTTCCTTCCTTCCTTCCTTCCTTCCTTCCTTCCTTCCTTCCTTCCTTCCTTCCTTCCTTTTTTTTTAAATTTTATTTATTTCTGTATGTGTATGAATGTACTGTCTGCATGCAGGTTTGGGCACCCGTGTCGTGCAATGATGCAGAGGTCAGAAGAGGGTGTCGGATTCCCGTGGAACTGGAGTTCTCCTGGAATTGGAGTTTCGGACAGTTCTCGTCCGCCATGTGGGTGCTGGGGATCAAATCCGGGTCCTCTGCAAGAGTGGTCGGCGCTCTTAAATGCTAGGCCATCTCTCCAGCCCTCCTTTCCTGTTTCTTTTGTCAGGTATTTTGTTATAGAGATGAAAAGTGTCTTATACAGGAACCTTTTAGAAACTCTACCTGGGCCACAGCACCAAACAGAAGTAGACATGGAAAGAAATAATTCTTAGAAACTTTGCCCTTCCATGTAAGCTCAACTCATTGAATTTTTTAGTACCTACTGAATCTTAGGTACTTAAGAGATTTCTCCACCTCTAGGAACTAGCAGGAAATAATGGGGCAATTAATAAGTCAAGTTTACTTGTTATTTTTATTTTATGTGTATGAGTGTTTTGCCTGCATGTATCTAAGTGTACCCATGTCATGCAATGCCCATGGAGGTCAGAAGAGAGCATAAGATCCCCAGGAACTGGAGTTACAGATGCTTGTGAGCCATTGTGTAGGTGCTGAGAATCAAACCCAGGTTCTCTGGAAGAATAGCAAATGTTCTTAACCACTGAGTCATCCCTCCAGCTAAGTCAAGTTTACTAAGGAAAGATAATATAGCAGTAGTTTTTCTGAACTGTCACTGAGACTTTAGAGCTTCCTTATCATTTATCTGGAAACTATATAAAATGCAAGGTCTTGGGGGCTGGAGAGATGGCCTAGTGATTAAGAGCGCCGACCGCTCTTACAGAGGACCCGGGTTCGATCCCCAGCACCCACATGGCGGCCGAGAAACGTCCGAAAACTCCAATTCCAGGGGAATCCGACACCCTCTTCTGACCTCCGTGGCATTGCACGACATGGGTGCACAAACCTGCATGCAGACAGTACATTCATATACATACAGAAATAAAAAAATGCAAGGTCTTATGTGGAATAGCTCATATCCTATCAGAAGATGAGATATTTTTCCTGAAGTCCAAATTCTATAATGACCTAGCCTTTCCTTATTATTTACAATCTGATAGGTACTGTCAGATATACTGCACAACATCTCAGTCAGCTTCATGACGTCATAAAAAAATCGCCATCAGTCTTTGTTATCTTTTGGCAGGGTTTCCCATAGTCTCAGACCTGGAACTCACTACATAGACCAGGCTGGCTTCCATCTCACAGAGATCTACCTGCCTCTGCCTTCCCAGTGAGGTGCGTGTCACCATGCCTGGCATTCATCAGTCCCATTTTGTAGATATGGAACTAAGAAATATTTAGAACTTGGATTTGACCTGGGGTCTAAAAGTTCAGCATCTTCCCAACAGATGCTGCTTCTTTCCTTATATTATTAGCAGTGCTGGCAGGTCAGCTAATATGCAACTTACCTTCTCTTCAGCTTGCTGGGTTTATGGTCAGGTGGATCATCTTCACTTTCATTTCCATCAGTTCTGATTGTGCACGGTCTGTCTTTACTTGTGTTTGTTCCCGAAGACTCTTGTGACTCTAAAATGGTAGACAGATTACAGTGTATTTTTCTTTTAGGTTGGCTACTTTTCTATTGTTTGCAAAGGCCAATTAACTGTAGTTAGGCTTTTAAAGTTTAAAGTCTCATGATTTAACTACAGTCAAGTGTTGCATACCATGCTTTGGTCAATGACGGTACTGCATATTTGAATATTTACTGGTAGACTCATAAGCTTATATCACAACTCAATGTTTTAACCTCAGTGTACTTTGATGTCTGCACAGCAATGAAATCACCTACTAATGCATTTCTTAGAACTTTATCTTCATATATTAAATGAAGCACAATTTCACTTTAGTTTTTTTTTTTGGCTGTCCAGGTCTATACAAACAAACCTACTGGGTATAGAGTTCCCCTTCTGACAACTACTGGCAAGTGCATTCTTTGGTTGCTCTGTTTTTTTTTTAAACATTTGTGTATTTGTGGAGCTGGAGAGATGGCCTAGCGGTTAAGAGCACCGCCTGCTCTTGCAGAGGACCTGGGTTTGATCCCCACCACCCACATGGCAGCTGAGAATCGTCTTTAACTCCAGTTCTAGGGTAATCCGACACCCTCTTCTGATCTCCGCAGCATTGCACGACATGGGTGCACAAACCTACATGTACACAGTACATTCATACACATATGAAAAATCAAATAAAAAAAAATTTGTGTATTTGTGTGTGTGTGCACATGCACACACATGTGTTTTTTCTTTCCACTGCTTGATCCCAGGGATCAAACTCAGCTTGTCAGGCTTGTAAGTGCCTTTATCTGGTGAGTTACCTCACTGGCCCAACAGGCACATTTCTGAAGGAACTTCAACTAACACAATCACTTTTGATTAAAAAGAACTTGTCTTCCTTACGAAGCAAATGCATTTGTCTTTAACACAGCTCTTAATAATGTAGCAACCAAGACAAGTACTCTTTGAAGAGATTATCTTGGGGCTGAGAATGAGGCCCAGTGCTATAACACTTATCCACCTTCTGTAAGGTCCTGGGTTTGATCCCTAGTACTGACAAAAACTAAACAAACACTTGGTGGCGCACGCCTTTAATCCTACCTCTCAGGAGGCAGAGGCAGGCAGATCTTTGTGAGGTTCAAGGCCAGCCTGGTCTACAGAGTGAGTTCCAGGCCAACTGGGGCTACAGGGAGACCCTGTCTCAAAAAGACCAAACAAACAAACAAACAAATACCCCCAAAACAAACAAAAAACCAGATTATCTTAAACTGGGAAGCTTCCACTGAGGCACACATATCTACCTTTGACCCACATTTCAGGAAGACTAGAAAAGGTGAGAGGCTACAGGGTGAATAGTCATTCGGACATTGTGGGACAGTACTGAAGAACACCAGTGACAGAGCAGAAATCACACATGCACAGACAGCTCTTACATTTTGACATTAATGGGGGAACTAAAGTACATTAAAACCAAAAATCCTCCAACTGATTCTGACAGAACACAATAGAGAAAATTACAGAAATAATCAACCCATACTCAAAACCAGGGACAAATAATGGAAAGCAGACTGTGAGTTTTATTGTTTGAAGAAAAAAAAGTAGGAAAATGAGGGGAGGAATAAAAAGGGTTAACACGAGGCAGAAATAGTTGAGCATTTGAAATAGACTGCCCAATATGTACATTATAAATTGTATGCGCAAAATAAACAGAGTTGCTGTGTTGGTTAGTGTTGACCATCAATTTACCAGGACTTCCAAGTACAAGCTTCCAGATACAACTCTGTGGGGTTACCTTGATTAGGTTAACTGAAGTGAGAAGACCCATACCCCAGAAGGTACCCCATTTCCTGGATTGCATCCTGGACTGCATGCAAAGGAGGAAGCTAGCTGAGTATCAGCACTCATTGCTGTCTGCTCTGTGACTGCAGACATGACGGGGCAGCTGATTCCAGTTCGTCTGCCCTGGCTTCCTCACTATGATGGTCTGGTTCCTGAACTCTGTGCTAAAATAAACCATTCCTTCCGGAAGTGGTTTTTTGTAAGGGTATTTTATCAAGGCAACAGAAAACAAAAACAAAAAACATCAGAGCAGATGCATCTGAGGAATACACAAAGAATGCCAAAAGACTAACATAAAATGTCAGAGAAGAAAGGATGACCCAAACTAAAGAAATGAGAATTCTGCACTAAGGTAAGCCTCTAATAGCACAGGGGAGAGAGAATTAAGTCGGGTGAGAAAGCTCTGAAAACTTTCAACTGGCCAGGAGGGTTACAAGTTCAAAACTAGCCCAGCTATGTTAGCTGTGTCCTACAAATCAAAACACTACTTCACACTTCTGAAGCAGAGAAATCAGCAATCTCAGATAAGCAAAGCAAACCCAATTGGTAAGTCAAAGTTCAGAACACTCACTACATGTCCTAAATGAATTTCACATGACTCATGGCATTTGCCTGTCAAATGCTTCCTCCCAACTCTAATTCCTTTGTTCCAGAAAACTTTAAGCTGCAAATTCACTGTAAGATTTCTCAGAGTTTCAAGCTGCCTTCACTGGCCACAAACATACAAGAAAAAATATTTTTGAGGATTCTATGCAAATCCTATTAACATTAATGATACAAAGGGTAGTATACCACTTGTGATATAAAATTAAGATGGATTAAATGCTTCCATTATTATACCATGAAATGTAGTTACTATTTAAAAAGTCTACCATAATTATTTTGCTAAGTGATTTGTTTTCCTAACCACTACTCAACAGAATTAAATCTGGCTAATTTTACCTTGAGCTGGTTGGTCTGTGCTTCTATTCCCAGATAAGTCCCCTTCGTTAGGTGTTCCGTTACATGGTTTGCTTCCACCAGATGCAGGGCACTCTTTCCCACCGCTAATTTCACTCAGCTGCTCGTCATGATTTATAGAGGAATCTGACCGGCTCTGCTCCACTTCCTCTGAGCTCAGAATTATATTACCAATTCCAGTAAGTATCTCATTATGATCATTATCGTTGGAACCTGAGCTTTCTTTATCAACTGTGTTAGGTGAAGATGAAAACGACACAAACTCCACTTTCATGAAACTTCCATCTTGCTTGTCAACCTCTGTTTGAGATGCACAGGGATCTGCAGCACTGCTTTCTGTGGCAGAAAAAGTCCAACCCTGTGCCTCCCAATACTGAAATTGTTCCAGATAATACCAGTAAAGTTGACTATAGTGTTGTTCCCATTCTCCTTTTGCACTGGCACTGTTCCAAGGCTCGGGGGTCAGTGTCTGATAAGGATGCTTTTCCTGCCAGCTCTGCCACAGCAGTCCTTCTCCATATTCATTCCAATACTTCTCCCAGCTCTCTGTAACTTCTAGCTGTGGAGGTAATTTATTTTCAACAGGAAGATTTTCTGTTTCTGTATCTTTTCTGTTTTGCAGTTCACATGTTCTGGAGTTCTCTTCCTGTTCAACTGAGGATGGATCATCTGAAACCAAAAGGTCGTCTTCTTCATAGTCTTCTCCCCAGGATTCTTGTACAATTTCATCTAAGTACCTCTTTTGGTTTTTTCTCTTTTTCTGTTTTACTTTGACTTTATTTCTGGTATTCATAGACACCTACATTCAATAGACGACAATTTAAGTATAAGATATCCTCCATCTAGAAAGTATGGATCAATTTCATTATCAAGCTAAGTAAAACATACCCAAACTCCTAACCTTGGCTTTTTAATACATAAACGAGTGACCCTGACCAAGTTCCGAAGAGGAAGAAAAGTCACAGACGGATCACATCACACGCAGTTCCAGTCAGCTTGAAAACACATATATTTATAAAGGGTAAAGTGCTCTAACCGTGAATGAATTTGATTGTGGATAAAATATAATTCCTAATGATATTTTATGAAGATGAAAAGAAATACAAATAAGAGTAGATTAATACCTCAAAATTCTTATGTGCAGATGCTCTACCAAACTGAACTGGCAACCCCATACTTCTCATGAGCTCGGCCTCAGAGTCAAGTTCACTTTCATCTGGGCCTCCGTCTTTGTTGCCCTGTGAGTCTGCAGTGACCCGGGAATGGCCATCTTCTTCATCTTCTGTGGCTTGGTCTCCTACAGACAGCATTTGTTAGCTTATTTATAGAACAAATTTATGGACAGTTTTTCTTATTTGCATTCGAAAGAAGAACCTATGATCTAGAGCAATACTATAAGTTCCCCAAAGTCATATATATGCTGCATTTTGGAAAAAAAAAAAGGAATTGGTGGCAATATAGACTAATAACAAAAAGAGTCAATGAAGTTCAAGGCCAGACTGGCATACATAGCAAGTTCCAGGGGCTATAGGGAGACCCTGCCAAAAACAAAATAAAACAAAACAAAACACAAAACAAACAAAAAAAATCCTCCTGGCTGAAGCACCCAGCTCCTACCTGTGCTTCAGGTGGTCTTGGGAGATACCGATCTCAAGTCTCACACAGGCCCACCTTTTATACCAGCTGGGAGGACAACTCTGCCCCCACAGCCACACAAGCCAATCGTGCCAAAGACAACAAAATCAAATCAACAATCGGCTTGGCTGAAGCACCCAGCTCTCACCTATGCTTCACGTGGTCTTGGGAGATCCCCGATTTGAATGTTTACACAAGTTTATCCTGATTCTATCTGGACAAAGAGACTACACATGTTCTCTACTTTTTGAACTTCAAATTCAAGGCTAACTGGGTATAACTCAGGAAAGAATGAGATACACGGCAAAGTCTATACCAAGCCCAGAGAGGAACTACAGGAAAACAAACGATGAGCTTTGATGGAGATTCTCGCTGAGTGTCTGTGATTACACGTTCATTTGCCACTCAGCATTTTAGCTAGCAAATATATTACAACAAATTATATGTAAATTAATTTATTACAGTTAGTATTTTAGCAAAAAAGGACTATGTAATGTTATATGGTATTACCTGTATTATTGCCACTGCTTTTGATATAGTAGCCTTTTAATCCCAAGTGGTACAATTTTCGATCCCTGTGAAACAAATAATCCACACTGAAGTTCAAATATTAACTTGCAGAGAAAAAGGCTGAACAATGCACAAATTAGTCAACCAAAAGGTTAACAAACAGAAAAACAACCTGCTAATTCATTTTTATTACAGAGGTATCATTGTTTTTCATGCAGTTCTTGACACATACTAACACAACTAGTAATTGTTAAAGTGAAATTTCTCCTGGATATTAGAGGAAGACTCTGAGCTTCTTTATTATACATAAATAAGTATCTTCTAAATTTTCTTGTAATATATGAGTATATCTTAATAGTGAAAGATTTAGCTTACACATATATGCATGCTCTAGACTATTTGCAAACAGGGGACTACATATTATCTAGCTGACAAAATATCAATGGTTTGTGCGAAAGTTGTACAATGAAGTTCTTAAACTTTTCTTTACTTTTCTTTTGCACCTCTACATCCAAATTTTTTCTTTAACTACCATGATTGGAAATTTCCTAAATAACTAAAAAAACCCTAACAGAATACTTACAAGATTTTGGTATCAGTATTTTCTTATCCACAAGTTTGACTACAACAAATTCTGTAACTATAAATTTATGTCAAACATAAAGGCTGAGTGTAGGTTGTAAATACTACCTCCTCTTGCCCTCTTTCTTTGAAAGGGTTTCACCATGTAGCCAAGGCTTGCCTTCAACTTTAGATCTTCCTGCTTCAGTGTCTTAAGTGCTAGGATTATAGGCATGAACTATCATGCATGGTGTAACACTAAACTGAGCATGACAACAGTTCAGCATTTCTGATAAGGCATGATCCGATGAAATGTCACATGGAACCAGGTCAAGTAAGGTTATCCTACAGGACACAAGGGCACCCTCTTTATAACTCTTGAGGTCATGAAACTTGGTATATGGCTTCTGAAAGAGTTAGGGATATTTTTCAGATTGGACACTGAGAAAGACATAATTAAATACAATAGGTCCCTATGTGGAATCATGGGTCAGAAAGAAAACTGTTGGGAAATATAAATTTCAATTCACTATAGTAGTTATGCTAGAAAATATCTTTGTTTAGGGAAAATATGCAACTCACTATTTAGATTCATGTTCTTCAGTAAAAGACACAATAGTGCCTATGCTTATACACATAAATGTAACACAAGATAATAGAGAGAAATATGCAGCAAATGCAGTTTATTAAGAGTTGATTTGGAGGGAAGAATGAGTTTGAGTGTGTGCTGGTATGTTTGTGCATGAGGAGGCCAGATTTCAAACCCGGGGGCCAGCCTGTCTCTTTCTTGGTGTTGGGATTACAAGCATGGGGTACCATGCCTGGCTTTTTTGTAGGAGAGTTCATGCAAATGCTACCAACTGAGCTATCTCGATACCGTATGGAACAATTTTTTTTTGTAAACTATTATAAGTTTGAAATTACTTCAAAATAAATTACATAAGGGGCTGGAGAGATGGCCTAGCGGTTAAGAGCGCCGACCGCTCTTGCAGAGGACCCGGGTTCAATCCCCAGCACCCACATGGCGGCTGAGAACTGTCTGTAACTCCAATTCCAGGAGAACTCCAGTTCCAGGGGAATCCGAGACCCTCTTCTGACCTCCGCGGCATTGCACGACACAGGTGCACAAACCTGCATGCAGACAGTACATTCATACACATACAAAATAAATAAATAAAAAAAAAATAAATTACATAAAATTTGAATAATTAGACCAGGCATTTTATAGCATAAGAAACTTTACAACGAAAAACAATTCTACTGTTTTGGCGTTTCCTATGTTTTATTCTAAGCACACAACATTCTTTTACATTCACAGTGTAAACATTTTATATTCTGACATTAACACAAAATAGTTTTCATGTTATTACAGAATCACTGAATGATTAAAGACCTTCACAATTTTTAAATTATATTTTCTTCATACAATATAAAGGAACTTGAATGTGCACCTTAGAATATTACTATTCGCCTACTGAAATAATATCCTTTGAAGCAAAATATTGGTTATCATATTATGCTTTTTCCTATCTTTTGTTGTTGTTGTTCTTTTCAAGCCCCAGACCCGGCTGGCCTTGAACTCACAGAGATCTGCCTGTCTCTGCCTCTGAGTGCTGGGATTAAAGGTGTGCGCCACCACAACTGGCTTTTCCTAACTGCCAATAAAGCATCTGGTACCTATGTCAATACTCATCTGTTACATGGTGCTTATCTTTCAGTTTAATAATGTGTAACAGAATTTTTATTAGTAATCGAACCTTACCATCTATAAAGGTAAGTGACTCGTTTTTTTTTTTTGGTCTTTTGAGACAGGGTCTCCCTGTAGCTCTGGCTGTCCTGAAACTCACTCTGTAGACCAGGCTGGCCTTAAACTCAGAGATCCACCTGCCTCTGCCTCAAGGATTAAAGGCACATACCACCACGCCAGGCATAACTCAAGTTTTTAAGACCATCACACAGATCTTTAAAGCTCCAAATCATTACATCTGACAACTTGTATCATCTTTCATTGCGTGTCCCATAGGTTTCCAAAAACTAAAATCAAACTGATGACACTTCCACTACTATCTCAAAACAAAACTCACTTCTCCAGTGATCCCTATCAATGAAAGGCAGCAATACAAAAAACTGACTGTTCTGTTTTTTAAAAATTTCTTCCAATGTAATTCCCCCAAATTTCTTGTATGTTCTCTTTTCTCATGCCATCTCCCTTTTATTTTTTAATTTATCTTTATTTTATGTGTATGAGGATTTTTCCTGCGTGTAAGTGCAACATGTGCAATGCCCCAGGAGGCCAGAAGAGGGTGCTGGATTCTCTGAAACTAGAATTACAGACAACTGTTTGCCACCATGTGGGTATAGGTAATTGAACTTGGGTCCTGTACAAGAGCTAGTTAGTGCTCTTAATGGGCAAGTCATCTCTCCCCATCAATCTTTTAAGCTCAGGCTGGTCTAAAATCTACTGCCATCTTTCTTAATACAAGCCACACAATCTCTTTCCTGGACAACAGTTTTAGGTGGCTCTTCTTCACACCTTCATTCACAATACCACCACATGAATATTTTTAAAATGCTAATGTAAAAAAAAATGCTAATGTAAAGGTTGGGGACATAGCTTAGGGGCATATACTTCCCCAGCCTGTGCAAGACCCTGGGCTTGATCCCCAGCACTGGAGGGAGGAGCAAATATAATCATATTCTTCTGCTTTAAGTTTTCTTTTCTGAAATTTTGTTTTTGTTTAATTAGTGCCATAAGATCCAATAATACATTTTCTGCATTTTAATTTTCTTTCTTTTTAAAGGCTTTATTAGCATATATTTGCCGCAAAGTGACAGGTTTCAAGTATACCTTGTACTTTGACCACATCACCTACCCTCATTAGCTTCTCTTCACCCCTCCCTCACTTCCTCTAGCTCCTTTCCTCTTTCCAAACAGTCCCAATTCCAGATGGTATAGTGCATAATAGGTTGGTGTATGGTACTTACACACAAATACTCTCCATTTTACTTCCATGCTAATCATCCATTCATATACATAAAATCTAGCCACTCATTTGTATAGATTCCACATGAGAAAGAAAACATGAGATCTTTCTGAATTTAGCTTATTTTGCCTAACATTATCTGTAGTTCTAGTCATTTTCTTTATGACACTATTTCATTTTCTGAATGAACAGTGTGTATAAACCACAATTTATTTATTCACTTGTGTGTTGAAGGACATCTAATCTTGGCTGTTACTAGTTTGGCAATATACATGGATAAGCAGGTATCTTGGAACTATGTGGACTGAGATTCCTTTGGGTATATTCCTAGGAATAGTATAAATAGATCTACTTTTTAATGAGATGGGTGTATAGTAAAAAAAAAAGATCTACTTTTAGTTTTCTGACAATCTTTCATATTGATTTTCATACTGGCCAAATTAACTTAGTGTCGCACTAATTTTTTTTTTTTTTGGTCTTTTTGTGATAGGGTTTTCCTGTAGCCCCAACTGGACTGGAACTTGCTATGTAGATCAGGCTGGTCTTGAACTCACAGCTCTGCCTTTGCCTCTGCCTCGAGTGCTGGAATTAAAGGTGGGTGAAACCATGCCAGGCTTAAGTTCTATAAGGATTTTTTCTTCCTTAATCATAGCCAACATTCGCTGTTTGTTTTTTTTCTTAAATAAAAAGATTTATTATCTTTTTTTTTGGTCTTTTTGAGACATGGTGTCCTTGTAGCCCCAGCTGTCCTGGAACCAAGACCAAGCTGGCCTTGAACTCACAGAGATCCACCTGCTTCTGCCTCCCAAGTGCTGGGATTAAAGATGTATGCCACCACACCTGCTATTATTATCATTTTTTTTAAATTTAAGAAATTTTATTAGCATTACTCTCGCACTGTTTAACAACCACCCATAACTCCAATTCCAGAGGAATTTACTTCTTCTGACCTCCACGGGCAAATCACGACAGGAGTGCATTTACACACATGTAATCAATACACTCATACACAGAGAATTTTAAATCCATATTCTAAGATATAATAACATATTTTTAGCTTGAGGATTATATCAGTTTAGTTATTACAGTACTTTCTCCTCTCTCTCAGTTTAGTTAGGGCATAGGTGAAGGTGTATTGGGGCTTTAGAAGAATAATACAAAAATAATGGAAAATCTCTTGGTTTATCTTCGAAGATATGATGACATGTTTTCAGTTTGAGGTTCATATCAGTTTAATTATTATAGTACTTTCTATTTCTTTTTTTTTTTTTAACTTCCTAGACTGTGATATTTCTCTGGAAGTTCAGTTAAGGCATAGGTGAAGGCATATTGGGGCTGTAGAAACTTTAGTTTAAGAGATTTTAACATAAATTTAAGCATAAATGTTAACATGAGTAATACTTATGAAAAAAGGGGGTCGACATGGGTGTGGGCTTCTCAAGAATCCAGTTTATATTTATTTATTTATTTTTAGCCAGTGTTTTATTGAAGCTCTGTGCATTTCATACAAAATTACATTACAATCAAATCAAGACCCATGCCCCCCTTTCTGCCCCCCACCCCACCAGAGCTCATGCATTCTGCCAAATAGGTTTTTCATCTTTTTCTCAGTCTTTCTCAAAATTCTCAATGCAGAAGTTTACTGTTTCTAGCAGAAGTTCATTGTTTCACTCAGTTCTTTGATGCAATCTTTTCTGTTGTTGTTATTCCTTCCAATATGCATCACTCCAAAATATGCACATATGCATGCCACATATATCATAGGTTTTAGGATCTTCAGCTTATGATTTTTTTTTTCTTTATTAGGCTGAAAGGTGTTGTGTTTGAAGGCTCCTCCTTGGCAAGCCCAAATAACCATCAGTTCTGCCCTTGTGCTCCACACTGGGGTTTTCCCCTCCCATGGTCACCAAATGAGGTCCAGTAAGCACTGGAGTCCTGTCTTGATCTTCCTATACTAAGTCCAGTTTATATCTTTTTTTTTAAATAAAATATTTTTATTGGTGTTTTGTGTTTCATACATCATTTCTCAGTCCAATTTAGATACACTCCCTTTTCCATGCCCCCCACCCCATCCCAGTTCATGCATTCTGCCATACATGTCTTGCATCTTTTTCTCAGTCTTTTTTTTTTTGAACTTTATAATACATAATATACATAGCATGAAAATAACATAAATGAAACTTGTGATACCAAAAAAGCATCAAAATACAGTGATACAATGGGACTTCAGCCAGTGTCCAGTCTATAAAGAGGAAAGTCTGTTCATGCTTCAAAAAGAGAAGCCTGGTCTAGCAAGACCTGATTTTGTCCTCGAGTGGATGGAACTGGTGATTGAAAAGCCAAAAGGAGCCAGGCGCACCCCCCCCCCCAAAAAAAGCCCAAGTGACCCCTGAGGACCAGATCCTCAACTGACCTTGAGAAAACAAACACCTTGGTTAATCTGGGCTAACTGTATGGCCTTAAAGCATCCAAAAGGAAAGTATAAACAGAAATAAATAATAAATAATCAGTAAAGTCTGAGAAATTGTACTTCAGATATAAAACTTGAGGATCCTCCAAACCTTCAATGCCAGATGGGGACTACTAAGATATCCAGCTTGTGGACTGAGCAGCTATTGGGATTTCAGCCTCTTCAGAGTGTAGACTGCTGTTGTAGGACTACCCAGGCTGTGTCATGGAGGCCAGTGTAGGAAGATCAAGACAGGACACATGCTTGCTGGACCTTATTTGGGTGACCATGGGGGGGGACCCCAGTGTGGAGCATGGGGGCAGGATTGATGGTTATTCGGGCTTGCCAAGGAGGAACCTACAAGCATTTCCTTGGGGAAAACACGACATCTTTTAAAAAAAAAAAAAAAAAGAAAATCCTCCAACTCAGGTGATATGCGTATGTATATATGCATATATTTATATATGTATATATTTATGTATGTATATATATATATATATATACATATTGAAGCAATACAAGTTGGAGAAAAAAATGGAATTTCCATGTTACAATTTGTATCTTTAAAAAAATACTTTATTTTACGTGTATCAAGTGTATTGCTTACATGCATGTGGGTACACCTGTATCATCCAATGCCTGTGGAGTCCTGGAACTGGAGTTATGGACGGTTGTTAATCAAACTCGGATCCTCTTCGAGAGCAGCCAATGCGCTTAGTTGCTGTGGTGGTTTGAATGAGTGTCCCCCATAGGCTCTAGGTATTCAGACATTTGTCTCCAGTTGGTGGTGCTGTTTCTGGAGGTCTTAGAAGGTGTGGCCATGCTGGGGGAAGTGTGTCACTGGGGGCGGGCTTAGTGAGTTTAACAAGGCTCGTGCTCTACAGTTGCTCCTCTCTGCTTCCTGTGCTCTTTGCCATATGTGACCCTCTGTTTGCTGCTCCGGATCCAGCCACCACGCCTCCCGCCACAATGGACTAATTCCCTGGAACCGCCAATTGTAAGCTCAAATAAACTCTTCCTTTTATAAGTTCCTTGGTCTGGTGTTTTATCACAGCAACAGAAAACTGACTAATACAGTTGCTGAGCCATCTCTCCAGCCCAAGTTGTGTCTTTATGATAGCTATATATATGATTTTGGTGGCTTCTGAAGTTATATCTCAATAGGTTGCTAAGAAATTCAAATGTTTTTACTAGAAACAGAAGCTTACATGCTGGGCGTGGTGGGGCACGCCTTTAATCCCAACACTTGGGATGCAGAGGCAGAGGCAGAAGCAGGCGGATCTCTGAGTTTAAGGCCAGTGTGGTCTACATAGGGAGCTTCAGGCCAGCTGGGACTCAGGGAGATGGTGTCTAAAAAAGTCCTCCCCCCCCACCCCCCCAAAAAAGAGAGACCAAACAGAAGTGTACAGTCCTGTGAGATTCCTAGAAAATTTCAGGTTTACATCTAGGAAAGGAGTAAGGCCATATATGCTTAGGCCTTCAACAAGGCTCACTTATTTTAACATTCATTTATTTGTGTGTGTGGCTGGAACATGTGGGCTGTGGATGGTTTGGTGGCAAGTGCCTATACCTGCTGAGCTATCTTGTTTCCCTATTTTAATTATTATTTTTTGAGACAGGGCCTTACCAGATGCTCCAGCTGGCCTGTGCCTTGTATGTAGACTAGGCGGGCCTTGATCTCAGAGATCTGCCTGCCTCTATCAGTGCTGGGATTAAAGGTGAGCACTACCACACTTGGTTCCACCTGCCCTGTTTTAAGGTTCTCATTTGAGATGTTGCTATATTAAAGGCTATGACTGTCTGCATGTAAACAATCTTCACATCAAATTTTGTTAACTGTGCTAGAATTCTTCTTGACTGTCAGGTGACAAGAGACCTCAACCAACTCAGGAGGAGTTCCTTTCCCTTCCCATGGCCCTGTAACTTTCTACTGTGCCTCAGACTGTTATCATCAAAGCACTGCAGACTTTTCTCCATCACTGTAGTATCAAGGCACTTGTGTGAAAGCTATCTTAGGGCAGTGCTGATCTTCTTTGCTAGAAAGTAAACTCGTAGGGAATTGGTCCATCGTATATTCCATTGCTTACCAGTGTCCCTGATTCCTAGGGGCACAAAAAGCATTCTCAGAATAAATGCATGCCTGATAATGGGAATGGTATTTTTTACACTAAATTTAACACGGTTTCTTTTGTGATTAACTCTCAATTTCTTCCCCAAAACACACAATAAAAATTATTCATACAAACTTAAATTTGACTACATTTAAACTATAAAAACCACTTCCAAAGGGGCGTGGTGGCGCACACCTTTAATCCTAGCACTTGGGAGGCTGAGGCAGTTGGATCTTTGTGAGTTCAAGGCCAGCCTGGTCTACAGAGTGAGTTCCAGTACAGCTGGGACTACAGGGAGACCCTGTCTCGAAAAGACCAAAAAAAAAAACAAAAAAAAAAAAACCCCAAACCAAAACAACCACTTCCACAAATATCTGGGTTTAACACAAGCATATGAGCCTGGGGTAAAATGCATTTTCTAGACATAATTCACACAATATTAGAAGCTCTAATTGTGTGCATTTGGTTTTGAGAATTTTTTTTTTTTTTGTCTTTTTGAGACAGTCTCCCTGTAGCTCTGGCTATCCTGGAAATCATTCTGTAGACAAGGGTGGCCTTGAACTCACACAGATCCGCCTGCCTCTGCCTCCCAAATGCTGGGATTAAAGGCGTGCGCCACCACGCCTGGCAGTTTTGAGATCTTAAAGTCTGAAAAAAAACCCCTGCTATACATAACAAGTTTCTCAATTTTCAGCCTTCATCCTATGTCACATCTATTATACATTTCACTCACTCTCCCCTGTTTTTCCTTACACAGGGTCTTGCTATATATAGCTCAGGCTGGTCTCGAACTCCCGATCTTTCTCTCTCGGGCCGCCTAAGTGCTAAGGTTACAGGCGCTTGCCACCACGCCAGAGATCGCCCCTTCATTTATAGCACGAATTAACATATATCAGCTACTGCATTTTTTTTCATCAAAATTAGAATGAATCTCCCATTTATCGGTGCAATGGGTGACCATTCCGTCATGCCTGAGGGGTTTCTTGTTCCTTAACCATCACTTGCCCTTGGTAGCTAAGGTGTGGGTAATAAAGCATGACGCCGCCTGCAGTTCCTACCTTCCCTGAGGAAGGGTAAGAAGCAGACGCGCGTCGTTACTCACTCCACAAATGCCCTGGAACAGAGGCACAGGATCTTGTAGTCCTCCTCGCGGTCCTCGATGAACAACACCATTTCGGCCACGTGGTTCCACTTCTCGCAGCACATTCTGTCGCCCCAAGGCCGGTCTGGCGTCCTCGGTCGCCCTGGGCCTCCGCTAGGCTACAGGAGACTCGAAGGCCGCGCTCACGCGGGAAGAGCAGGAACGCTCCCGGGAACGCTCGAGCCCGGAGCCTGCCAGGCGCGCCACCGGAAGCGGCGGCGGCGGCCACCGGAAGGGGCGTGCGGATGACGGTGTTACCCTCAGCGCTCCCGGGCTTCTTCTTCACCAAGCTCTAGAGAAAGCGGCTGTGGGAAGGTTCTTGTGTATCTACAGCCGAGCCGTCGGAGCTGGAGAGGGGTCCTGAGAGGGGAAGCCCCCTGCCCGTGCCGTCCGCGTCAGGTGCGTGGGGCGTCTCGACCTCTTCGCGCTGCGCCAGCCGGTGCGGGCGGCGTGTTCCGGACGCAGCCGGAGCAAGGAGGACGCAGCCGGAGCGAGGAGGACGCGGCCGGAGCGGCGCGCTCGGGGGTCCTGCCCGGCTCCCGGGGGTCCTGCCCGGCTCCCGGACGCCTGCCCGCTGGCCACTGGCCGCAGAACCTCCGACCCTGCGGCTCTTAGCTGGTGAGTTGAGGATCTCGCTGGCCCAGTGGAGGCTTCCGGGGGCTGAAGCTGGAGGGAGGTGCGGGCATGCTGGGCGAGGCCATGGCACTGTCCGGAGCGTGGTGTGCAGACCGGCCGGCTGGGCATCTGCTTCATGTCCTGGAGTGTCCCTGTGACCTGGCAAGTGACAGCCTTCCGGAACGGCGTCTGCATCATCTATAAAATGGGGGTGAGCAGCAGTAACCACCCTGGGGGGCGGCAGGACTGAAGGAAGCGATCAAACCTTTCATTTGTTCTCTTTGTAGTTTGAGTCTGGGAGAATCGGCGCGGTTCTCGGATGCTGGGTTGTTTTTCAGCCTGTGAAACGAGTCTCTGCCCTCAAGCTAGTAAATATTTAGGAAAAAAATATACATGTTCATATAAGTAGGATGTAGAAAACTGTAACAGCATTGGTATATTGGAAAAAAAGGTGTGTAGTGTTCCTTGAGACTAGCCAAGTAGCTTCCAAAAAAAAAATAAAAGCAAGTTTATTCTTGAAAGTAGTTGCATTATCGAGGACTTAGTTTGTACTCTTAGTGGAGAATCTCATTGGTACTTTCTAAAGGTTATATAAGAACCAAGTTAACATCCAGACATTTGGAACGCTTGTTTTTGTTGAGTTACATTTATGAGCGGAGGGAAAGAACTTAATTTTCAGAGGAAATGTTTATTCCTACATCCTTGCTGCTGCTGTACTTTGAGGGGAAAGATACGCTGAATTTAGGGATTTGATGAGACAAGACTACTGGAGCTCTGTCTTTTAAAATGTGTATTATAGCATTATTGGAATGAATGACTAGGCCAAGAAAATAGCATAGAACAGGAGTCATCAAATAGAGATGTCAGCCAAAAGTTGAAGAGCATTTTTATCTTTAACCTTGAAAAGTAGTTTACTGGAGTCTGAAGCTTGATATCTATCTCAAAGATGTTTTTCTTTTCCATTGTTATATTTTCAAGTGGCACCTGGGGCTGATAAGATGGCTTCAATGAGCAAAGGTGCTTGCCTGCCAGGCCTGGTGACCTGACTTTGATCCCTAGACCCCACATAATGGAAGGATAACTGACTCCTGAAGTTGTCCTCTAAGCTCCACATGAATGCCTTGGCATATGGCTTGTCCATATACACACATACACATGCTCAAGTGCACATACTCACGCTAATGTAATTTTTTAAATCTTAAAAAAATAAAGTGATGGGCTGGAGAGCTGGTGCAGACTTTAGGCTCAGACTCACACAAAAAATAAAGTGGTACTTAGTATTGTATGTATTTATGGGGTACAGGGTGGCATTTCAATCTATGTGTTCAGTGAGTATTCATGATCAGATTAGAGGAAGTGATGCAGATATCATTTCTTTGGGTTGGGAGCATTCATAATGTTTTTTCTTAGCTATTGAAAATACTTAGTTTTTGTGAACTATAGTTTTCCTACTGTGCTTTAGCATGTTGAAAGTTAATTCCTCCTTGTTGGCTGAGTACTGTACCCATTAATCATGCTCTGTGTCCTCCCTTCCCTTTTGTTCCAGAGGTCTGGTAGCCACACTCTTCTATGTCTTTTTTTAAAGTAGTTTTAAGATTTTTATTTGTACAAGTGTTTCAATTGCTAGCACGTTTGCTGGTATGTGTATAGTGCCCACAAGCCAGAAGAGGGTGACAGAACTGCCATGTGGGTCCTGAGAGTCAAACCTGGGTTCTCTGGAAGAGCAACAGCAAGTGTTCTTAACCCCTGAGCCACCTCTTTGATAAACTAACTTCCCCGTGTTATTTTAGTGCATGTCCCCTGGTTCCTTCCTTTATCTACAAATCACAGAATTGAGTTCCTTTTGTGCTGGCACAATATTCTGTTGTATACATGTTCCGTAATTCTTTGTATATTCAGGTAGCATTTGGCACCTAGGTTGATTCCATATATTGGCTATTGTGTAGCAGTTGCTGCAATAAATGTTGGTTTTCAACACACACCTTTCATTTCTTTTGGATATATACCGAGTAGCAGGACCATATGGCTCTATTTTTAGCAACACTAGATGAGAGTTCTCTTTAATCTACATTCTCATTAGCATTTATTATTACTTTGTTTGGTTTGATACCAGATTCTCAGGCATCCAAGCGTATGCCACATGCCACACCACGTACACAAATCAAGCATTTGTTACTTTTTATTTTTTGCTAATAACCATTCTAAAGAGAATGAGATGATAATATAGTTTTTATCCATTTTCCTGATTTTGGTGATTGTATTAGTTATGTATTGCTGCGGTAACAAAACACCTGAAAACAACTTAAGGAAGGAAGGAAGGAAGGAAGGAAGGAAGGAAGGAAGGAAGGAAGGAAGGAAAGAAGGAAGGAAGGGTTTACTTTGGCTCTCAGTTTGAAGGTACAGTCTACCAGGGGAAGAAACCGCGATGGTGGGGGCCTGTGGCATCAGGTCTCATTGCATCTTTAGTCAGTGTATTAGTCACTTCCCTGTTGCTGTGATAAAACCACCATGACCAAGGGAACTTATAAAAGGAAGAGTTGTGGCATACTTCCTCCAGCATGGCCACACCTTCTAAAATCTCCCCAAAACAGTGCCACCAACAGGGGACAAAATGTCTGAATACTTGAAGCCTATGGGGTACATTCTCATTCAAACCACCACAGTCAGGGAGCAGAGTGCTGAACGCTGCTTGCTGCCCTTTCTCCTCTGTCCTGGACCCCAGCCTATAAAACATAGTACCCACATTTAGGGTGAGTCTTCCCACTTCAGTTAACCTGATCGGAAAAAGATTTCCATAGAGCTTCCTAGACATTTGTTTCTTTGGTGATTCTAGACCTTATCACATTGACAATTAGCGATAGTTGTAGGAACCATCTCTTGCTATGAATAGGTACAGTGCATTCTTGCTAAGGGCAGGGGAACAGTGGCTGCTGATCCCTCAGCACAGAGGTCAGTTGGTCATTTTTGTAACTCAACCTGAGAGGTACTTCCTACCCAGGTCCTTAGCCTGGGAAGTGGAATGCTTCCTGTCTGGCCCTGTTCACTCACCTGCCCAAAGACTGTTGGTCTCTGGACAGGAATTTCAGGCTGACGGCTGATGGCCTACACCACAATCCACTCCACAGGTTGGTGACTTGATTAGTCTCTGTCCAACCCCACACTAACTTACCAGGTTAGTGACCTGATTGACCCCCATCTAACACACTAGCCACTGACACTCGAAATCCTGGCCTGCTTTGGCCTGTATACATATGCATAAAATAACAGATCTGGGAATTCTGTGTGATGATGGTAATGGAGAATTCATTTTATTGCATGCTGCAAGTCACTTTTATAAGCAATGATGTCATCTCTCAGAGCCAGTCACAGACCCCAGTCTCAGGGCCCCTGTATGCTGCTGCCCTGCTTAGCATCATGTGCCTGGGCCACGAGTTGCTCCCTCTTGGGGTGGGGTCAGAGGAACTCCATGACTTCCATGTTGTACCCTGAGGGATGCTAGCTGAGAACGAGCCCCTAATTCAAACTGGATCTTCCCAAAGATAGTGAACATTTTTCATATGGTTATTGGCCATTTGTGTAGTCTCCTGAGGAATGACCATTTAGGTCATTTGTCTTCCCTCTTTTTTGGGGGGGGGTCTTTTTGAGACAGGGTCTCCCTTTAGTCCCAGCTGGCCTGGAGCTCACTATGTAGACCAGGCTGGCCTTGAACTCACAGAGATCTGCCTGTCTCTGCCTCCTGAGTGCTGGGATTAAAGGTATGCACCACATGTGTATGTGTATGAGTATATTGGATATATGTCAGTGCACCAGTGTTGTGCAGTGTCTGCAGAGGTCAGAAGAGGGAGTTGGATCCCCTGGAACTGGAGGTACATGGTTGTTAGCCACCATGTGGGTGCTGGGAATCAAACCTGGGTCCTCTAGTGCTCTTACTGCCGAGCCGTCTCCCCAGTTGCCCTCTTTTTAAATTTATTTTTGTATGTATATGAATGTACTGTCTGCATGTAGGTTTGTGCACCCATGTCGTGCAGTGCCACAGAGGTCAGAAAAGGGTGTTGGATTCCCCTGGAACTGGAGTTAAAGACAGTTCTCAGCCGCCATGTGGGTGCTGGGGATCGAACCCTGGTCCTCTGCAAGAGCAGTCGGCGCTCTTAACCGCTAGGCTATCTCTCCAGCCCCTAGTTGCCCTCTTTTTAACTGAATGATTTGTACTTTTCTTTCTGCTGTTGAGCTTTGTAAGTTCCTAACATAGTCTAGAAATAAATCTGTTACTGGATGAATTGTTTACAGATGTTTTTCGCATTGTCAAGTTTTGCTTTTTTTTTTTTTTTTTTTTTTTTTGTGGTCCATGGTGCTGTTGGGGGCATAGGTTTGCCTGTATGGGTAGTTTCTTCTATTTGGCTCCTAAAGTGTTATCTTGTGAGAAGTCTTTGTCCATTTTATTTATTTTTTTTTTTTTTTGTATTGTAATATGATCAGAGGTCGAGTTTCTTTATATTGATATCTAGTTTTCTGCTTCAGCACATTTATGTGAGGGGTAGACTTTCCTTTGTCTAATAATTGCTTTTGCCATTGTTGAAAATAAATTGGCTCTACTTTAGCATGTTGTGGCTCCATTGGTCCTGCATGTGTTTTTTGATGCCAGTAACTGGTTTTTTTTTTTTGTTTTTTTTGGTGTTTTTTTTTTTTTTTTTTTTCTGTGTTTTTATGATTTTGTTTTTTCATTTGGGGAAATTTTTTTTTCTACAATCCTAGTTGAAATCTGGTGAATACCTGTATCCTGAGATTCTTCTCCTTACTCTATAATGGTGATGTATAGGTTTGGTCTTTCCATGGTTTCCCACAGTTCCTGATTAGTGCCATTTCTGTGTTTTTAAAAATATTTTTTCATAGGCTGGAGAGATTGGCCGAGCGGTTAAGAGCGCGGACCGCTCTTGGAGAGGACCCACGGGTTAATCGCCCAGGCACCCACATGGCGGCCGAGAGCCGTCTGAAACTCCAATTCCAGGAGAACTCCAGCTCCAGGGGAATCCGAGACCCTCTTCTGACCTCCGCGGCATCGCACGACACGGGTGCACAGACTTGCATGCAGACAGTACATTCATACACATACAGAAATAAATAAAATTAATAAAAAAAAATTTAAAAAAATTTTTTTCATAATCTTTGCTTGAGCAGTCCAGTTCTCCCATGTTGTCTTCTAATCTTGACATTCTATTTTCTACTACATTTGCTCTGTTACAGAGGCTTTCTCCATCCTTTCCAGATGGCTGGTTGAGTATTGCACTTCCTGTTCATTGCAGCCTGAGTTTTCTTCAGTATTTCTATATCTTTTGTGAATTCATTCCAAAGTTTATCTTCTTTTAGTTTATCCCTATCTTGTTGTAGTTCTTTGATTTGTTTGTGTTTTTTTTAAATTCCTTGAATTCTTTTATCATGTTTATGATAGTTCTTTTAAGATTTGTGTCCTGGGTTACATCTAGAGGGTCCTCATTATAGGAGTCTTCTATAGGACTGGTAGTATTTAGTGAAGAATTATTATTTGGGTTTTTCATGTTATTGTTCTTTTCATTGTGATTTTCTCATGTGGATTTCTTTTGTTGTTTGTGATTCTGGTATGAAACTCAAGTGTTTCCTTGTTGAATTAAACACTGGCTTTGTTTCTGTTCTTCAGGTACCTTTGTTGTCTTCTTCTTAGGTAAGAAAGGCTGGTTGGTCTAGGCTTCAGGTTCTCACTTCTGACTTTGTATTGGAGAGAACAGCTACTTCTCGCCTAGCTAGTCAGGAGCTCCTACAGAGGTCTGAGACAGGTAACAATCAAGCAGGCTTGAGCCCTGTACTTCATAGGGTCTGCCTACCAACTCCACTGGGTTGGTTGCAAACATCTGTATTTGGGTCCAGGGCCAGGGAAGTCTAGCCTGGAGGGGAGAGAGTGGCCCCAGGTGTTCCCTAGCTAGTAGGTAGGGAGCCTGGAATACCCCAATTGCCTTGCAGTTAGGGACTCATACCACAGCAGAAGTCAACCTTATACACTCATTGGGAGAGTTGAACTCACAGAACCACTGTGCTATGAGGGGTTCGCCTACTGGCTCTCCAGGGCTGGTTGCTAGTCTGAATCTGGGTCCGGGGGCAGTAAAGCCTAGCCTGGCACCGTTGGAGAGTGCCCCAGGTGTTCCCTAGCTAGTGGGTGGGGAGTCTGTAATGTTATCTGCCTCTGCCTTCCTGGTTCGCAGGGTCGGGTACCACTTGCTATTGCTACTGCTGCTGCTGCTGCTGCTGCCTTCTGGGTTTTCCAGGGCATGGGCTGCCTGCTGCTTCTGCTGCTGCTGCTGCTGCTGCTGCCTCCTTCTGTCTTCTCCAGGGCACAGGTCTCCTGCTGCTGCTGCTGCTGCTGCTGCCACCTTCCGTCTTCTCCAGGGAACAGGTCTCCTGCTGCTGCTGCTGCTGCTGCTGCTGCTGCTGCTGCTGCTGCTGCTGCCGCCACCTTCTGTCTTCTCCAGGGCACAGGTCTCCTGCTGCTGCTGCTGCCTCCTTCCGTCTTCTCCAGGGCACAGTTCTGCTGCTGCTGCTGCTGCTGCTGCCTCCTTCTGTCTTCTCCAGAGCACAGGTCTCCTGCTGCTGCTGCTGCCACCTTCCGTCTTCTCCAGGGCACAGGTCTCCTGCTGCTGCTGCTGCTGCCACCTTCCGTCTTCTCCAGGGCACAGGTCTGCTGCTGCTGCTGCTGCCACCTTCCGTCTTCTCCAGGGCACAGGTCTCCTGCTGCTGCTGCTGCTGCCACCTTCCGTCTTCTCCAGGGCACAGGTCTGCTGCTGCTGCTGCTGCCTCCTTCTGTCTTCTCCAGGGCACAGGTCTCCTGCTGCTGCTGCTGCTGCTGCCGCCTTCTGCCTCCTTCAGACTGTTTTCAAAGAGCAGACTTTGAACCACTGAAAATGTTTTTGAAAGAAGGAAATACATAGGAAATTATATCATAGGATAATATGATTGTATTTATCAAATATCTTTTTTTTTTTTGGTGTTTTCTAGACAGGGTCTCCCTGTAGTCCCAGCTATCCTGGAACTCACTCTGTAGACCAGGCTGGCCTTGAACTCACAGAGCTCCTCTTGCCTCTGCCTCATGAGTGCTAGGATTAAAGGTGTGCACCAGCACGCCTGGCTCAAATAGCATTTTTAACTCTGACCGTATCTGGTAAAGTTAGTAAAAAGTGATAGAGTCAATTATACATCTTAAATTCATATTTTTTCTTGATAGAAGCAAACTTTTTATAATTTATTGAAGTACTTTCTTGGGTGGATCTTTATATAACGGTGTTAGGCAGTAGTCCTAAATAAAGCAGGGGTATCCCAAGTTCACTTTTACTTGTCATATGATAGCTTAGGGTTGTGGTTCTGTTTGTCAAGCATTTGTGAATATCTCTTGCTTTTTATTTTATGGGAATTTACATTTAAGTGAATGATTTACATTTAATGAATGACTTTTGCTTGATAATATGTTCCATTTGTTTTCAGAGTGCATACACCGAAGCTTCAGACAAGCTACTTCTGGTAAGTCAAGTAGCCGTTTTGAAAAATGAGTTCTTAAAATATTTTAATAGTTACAGTTTCATTCATTTACGTTTTAAGGGAAAATTTACTGACTAAAAGATAGGCTCAGTGGCTAAGAGCACTGACTGCTCTTGCAGAGGACCTGGGTTCGATTCCCAGCACCCACATGGTAGCTAAGAACTGTCTTTAACTCTAGTTCCAGGGGAATCAGACACCCTCTTCTGACCTCCTTGGCATTGCATGACACAGGTGTACCAAGCTACATGCAGACTCATTCACACACACACAAAAATAAAGAAAAAGATAAAGTACAGATAATTTTTTATTATTCCATAGTGGTCAAAAGATCAGATAAGCTTCAATGTAAACCTGTTTCTTTGTTTAAAAAAAAAAAATCCAGGTCTGGAGAGATGGCTCAGTGGTTAAGAGCAGGCTGCTCTTACAGAGGACTGAGTTCTGTTCCTAGCACCCACATGGTGGCTAACAACTGTCAGTAACTCCAGTTCCAGAAGATCTGATGCTCTCTTCTGACCTCCATGGGCATTGCATGACATGGGTGCACTTACAATGCAGGTGGTAGAGTCACACATAAAAAGTAAAAATAATAAAAGATCTAAAAAATTATCCAAAGATGTATGCCCTCATTTCCTAAAGATTTTGATTACTTTAATGAGTCAGGTGTTGGTATTTCCTGTTGTGAAGGACACAGTTAATCTCAGTATAGCCTAGTTTAATTCCAGATGTTCAACATGATCCATATAAGATTGGAGTCAGATTACCAAGTTTGATCTGAAATTTTATTCCTCATCAGCTTTTTCTCTCAAACAGGTTGCAGTTATTTCAAAAACGCTTCATGATTTTACAGACAAAACCTTTTAACATTCACAGTTAAGCATCAAAAATTGACTTACTTTTGGTATTAAAAACAGTCCTCCACAGTGCTTATATAGAGTAGAGGATTTAACATTGTAATTGTGAAGGGAATAACTCTGGATTATTTTTCTCTTCCAGTGTTGAAATTAAATCCTTGTGTGGCAATGAAGAAAGAGACTGAATTTGTCATTTTCATCTAAAGAAAAATGATAGACAGCAATCAGACTTGTACTGTAGGCCAGGATTCTATGCCCTATATGACTTGTCTGATTCACATACTTGAAGAATGGTTCGGTGTGGAGCAATTGGAGGACTATTTGAATTTTGCAAACCATCTCTTGTGGGTTTTTACACCACTAATCCTCCTAATACTTCCTTACTTTACTATCTTTCTTCTCTACCTTACTATTATTTTTCTCCATATTTATAAGAGGAAGAATGTATTAAAAGAAGCCTATTCTCATAATTTATGGAATGGTGCAAGGAAAACCGTGGCCACTGTGTGGGATGGACATGCTGCGGTGTGGCATGGTAAGGAGGAATGATGCAGTCCATCTCTGTTCCTGTGTAGCCTGTAGCACCAACACCATGTGTCCATTTCATTGATACAGTGAAGGGAATATTTACAACTCCTTGTTAACCTGTTTTCATCATGTATTGTGTATGTGTATGTCTTTTAAGTGATTTTTCCTAAACACTACTATAGAACTAACAGCACTGTAGGTTATTATTATAAGACAAAATATGGAAATTGATGTTTAAATTACTTACAAGAATATGAGGTTAGTTAAAACTGTACAAGTTTTTTTTCTTTTGCTAGCTTAGCATACAAAGTAATGGCTTTTATTGTGGAATTTCCATATGTGTCTGTCATTACACTTTTTTCTTATTTCACTGTTCTGCTGTCTTTCCGTCTCTCTTTCCCTACTCCATGCCATCTTCTTTGTCCTCCCTAAGTCGTCCCTTCTGTTCGGTTATGCTCCATTACCCTCTTTTGTTCCTTCTTCCCTTTAGACCTCTGTCTCTCTTCACAATCTTCTTTGTATTTTCGTAGAGATTGTTTTCTTGTTATCATTGTTTTTAAAGATTTCGTTTTAATTATTGTGTGTGTGCACATGTTTTTGTTCACACAAGTGTGTGGGATTCCTGTAGAGGCCAAAAGAGGGATTTGGTTTCCCTGAAGCTGGAGTTACAGGTGGTTGTCAACCATCTGACATGGGTTTGAACTGAACTCTGGTGGTCTGCAAGAGTGGTAAAGTGCTCTTAACCACTGAGCCATTTCTCCAGCCCCACTTGTTTGTATTTTTGAGACAAGGCCTTTCTTTTTTTTTTTATTCTTTTTTTTTGTTTGTTTGTTTTTTTGAGATGGGGGGGGGTCTCCCTTTAGTCCCAGCTGGCCTGGAGCTCACTATGTAGACCAGGCTGACCTTAAACTCACAGAGATCCACCTGCCTCCCCCTCCCGAGTGCTGGGATTAAAGGCATGCAGCACCATGCCCAGCCCAAGACGGTTCTTAGCTGCCATATGGGTGCTGGGTTTCGAACCCAGGTCCTCTGCAAGAGCAGTTAGTGCTCTTAACTGCTGAGCCATCTCTCCAGCCCTGGACAAGGTCTTTCTAAGTAATCTAGCCCACCTGGAATCATAATCCTGCATTGGCTTCTTGAGGGCTGGTATTGTAGCAAGTGCTATCATGCCTGGCTAAAAATTTTAAAACTAAATTTATTTTGATTTTTTTTTTTTTAATTTTATTTATTTCTGTATGTGTATGAATGTACTGTCTGCATGCAAGTTTGTGCACCTGTGTCGTCCAATGCCACGGAGGTCAGAAGACAGTGTCGGATTCCCCTGGAACTGGAGTTCTCCTGGAATTGGAGTTTCCCTGCCATGTGGGTGCTGGGGATCGAAGCCGGGTCCTCTGTAAGAGCGCTCGGTGCTCTTAACCGCTAGGCCATCTCTCCAGCCCCGATTTATTTGTTTGTAATTTATATATATATGTGTGCGTGTTTTGCCTGGATGCATGTAAATATATCACGTATGTGCAGTGTTCATGGAGGGCAGAAGAGGCATTGGATCTCTTGGAACTGGAGTCACAGACAGTTGTTAGCTGTTGTATGGGTGCTGGAAACTGAACCTGGGTCTTCTGCAAGAGCAGCCAGTGCTCGTAACCACTGAGCCATCTCTCCAGTCCAGAAACTTTATTTTTAAAACTATTATATTTTTTTATGTGTATGGATATATTGTCTGTATGTGTATAAGTGCACCTGTGTGGTGCATTGCCTGCAGAAGTCAGAAGGTGGTATTGGGAGCCCTTAGAATTGTAGTTACTGACAGTTGTTAACTAACATGTGGGTGCTGGGAATCAAACCTGGCTCCTCTGTAAGAGCAGTCAGTGCTCTTAAACACTGACCCATCTCTCCAGTGATCTCTGCAGCCCACAGAAACTTATTTATTTATTTATTTGTCTTTTTGAGACAGGGTCTCCCTGTAGCTGCAGCCACTCACTATGTAGATCAGGCTGGCCTTGAACTCACAGAGATCTGCCTGCCTCTGCCTCCTGATTGCTGGGATTAAAGATGTCTACCACCACACCTGGCCAGAAACTTTATTTTTAAAGAAACTTTTTTAAAGGCTTTAATTACTTACTATTTTTTTTTCTAGTCAAAATAAGTTTGATTTAAACAGTGTTGAAGTTTCTTGGTGAAATATTATATCAAATAATGTTACATGAAATATAACTGTTTATAAACTTACCCACTTACTGTTTGATTCATGTTAGAGCTTAGTGCGTCATTCTGGACAAGTGAGGGGGCAGTACTTTCATTCTAGGAAATTCATTCCATATTATTTGTGTTGGCTCTTTTTTTGGCCATCCTGAAAATTGCCCCGTGGTTATCTGTTGTCAAGGACTTGGTGCTTTTCTGGGCCAATTTTTACTTCATTTTGCAGCATTTTTATTTACCATATTTGTCAGTGTCTTGTGTTTGAACTATACAAAAATACCAAGAATTCGGCCGGTATGTTCCTATGTCCATTTTCTGTTGCCATGAGAGAGTACCTGAAACTGAGCTTTGTAAGTGCTCATATCCTCGACGTCTTAAGAGCATGAAGCAGATGTCTTTTCAGCTCCTGTGACAATTTCATGCTGTGCCACACATGGCATGAAAGTGGAAGTTAAGGAGGTGCCTTCAGAGAAACAGAACATGAAAGGTAATCTACAAGAACCTGTTAATTAAGAAAAAATGATTAACAAAGTAGTATTTGTTGTACACATTGGGATTCATTAAGATGTTTCCACATGTGTATACATTTTGCATTAGCGCTTCCACTCCCAGCAGTCTATCTCGTCATGCTTCCCAGTCCCTCAAAGTTCTTGAATTGCTTTCTCTTCTCCCTCCCCATCTCTAGTGACCACCATTCTGCTCTGTACTTCTATAAGGCTCACTTACGGTTTCCTTAAATGAGTGGCATGTTTTTGATTTTCATTTTGTAAAACTTTTTTTTTTTTTTTTTTTTTTTTTGAGACAGGGTCTCCCTTTAGTCCCAGCTGGCTTAGAACGAACTCTGTAGATCAGCCTGGCCTTGAACTCACAGAGATCCTCCTGCATCTGCCTTCCAAGTGCTAACGCTTTTTTAAAAGATGTATTTTTAATTCTTTTTGTGTGTGTGCATGCCCACATGTGAGTGTGTGTGTGTGCGTGCCCACATGTGAGTGTGTGTGTGTGCATGCCCACATGTGAGAGTGTGTGTGTGTGTGTGTGTGTGTGCGCATGCCCACATGTGAGTCTGTGTGTGTGTGCATACCCACATGTGAGTGTGTGTGTGTGCATGCCCACATGTGAGTGCAGGTGTCTGGGGAGTCCAGAGGTGTCAGATCCCCCTGGAGCTGGAGTTACTGGTGATTATAAGCTGCCCCAGGTGGGTGATAGGAACTGAATGTGGGTCCTCTGCAAGAGCAGTACATGCTCTTCAGCACTGAGCCATTTCTCTGGCCCTCAGGTTTTTTGTCTCTCTATTCAATTGTTCAGTTGTTCAGTTACATCCATGTTGTACATGACTGGATGCCATTCCTTTTTTTTTTTTTAATGCAATAGTATGTATTCCATTGTGTACAAGCCACATTTTCTTTATCCATTCATTTGGTGTATGGCATCTGGATTTAGTCCATAATTTTAACTATTATGAATAGCACTGTAGTAAGCATTGTGAAACATTGGTACATAGATTTCATCTCTTTTGGTTGTATAGCCAGTAGTGGAATTACTGGGCCATATAGTATCAATAGTTGGATTCTCAAATGCTTTTTCCCATACTGGCTGTACTAATTTGCATTTGACAGAATAGTGTGTGAAAGTTTCGTTTTCTCTGCATTGTCACCAGGATCTGTTACTGGTTCCCCTATCCCACTATTGGGATTGAACCTAGAACTTCATACATGGTAGTAAAGCACTTTACCAGGGAGCTCCATCCCTCAGTGGCTTGGTTCTTTTGATGCTAGCTGTTACAACTGGTGTAAATGATACCACATTGTGGGTTTGATGTGCGTTTTTTGATAATGAGTAAAATTCAGCATTTCTTCATTTACTTGCTGGTCATTTATATGTCTTCTTTTGAGAAATATCTTTAGGTCTTCCTGGGCTAGTGTTTCATGATTATAATCCCAGCTGTTTGGAGGCTAAGGAAGGAGAGTTAAGGCTAGTCTGGACTATATTGTTACCTGTCAGCCCGAGTTACAGCTGCCTCAAAACAGAAAGAAAAAGGGAGGGAGGGACTGAGGGACGGAGGGATCTCTAGTTCTTTAGTCCATTTTTATTTGGGTTGTTTGGGGGGGGGGATTGTTCATTCTTTGAGCTCTTTATATAATCTGGATGTCAAATTCTTGTCCAATGTGCTGTTTGTGTTTCCTCCCATTCTGTAAGTTGTCCGTCTAATGTTGATTTGCCTTTGCTCTGCAGAAGCATCTTCGTTTGATGTAGTCCCATAGTCTATTTTTACTTTAGTTGCCATGCCTTTGAGTCCTATCTAAAGAATTCAAACAGCCTACTCTTAAAGTAATATAGTTTCCCACTTGTAAAAACTTACTTATGGGAGACTGCATTAATCTATTTGGTGGCATTAATCTATTTGGAAGGGCTCTACCCCATCATCTGAATACCTCTGATGAGGCCCAATTTCCTGTAACTGCTACGATGAGTAATTAAACCTCAGCATTTATTTTGGTGAGGGACCAACCACAGTCAAGGCAAAGCAGCATGTGACAAGAATGTCCATAGCATGTTTTCAAGCCTCAAAATGATTTGAGAGGACAGTGTTTGAAGTAGACACTTCTCTGAGGTATAGACTGCTGTTAGGAAAGATTAGCACTGATACTCCTATTAGGCTAATGTGTTATAATAAACACCACATTCATACTTAAATATATCTATTAAGCCTTTGAATTTTTTAAGTGCTTATCATTCAAACACTATCAAATGCTTTACTGCATTGACATTATTTATTTATTATTTATTTATCATTTACTTATTTTTTGGTCTTTTTGAGACTTGGTCTTCCTTGTAGCCCCAGCTGTCCTGGAACTTTCTAAGTAGACCAGGCTGGCCTTGAACTCACAAAGATTCACTTGCATGATAAACTTTATGTACTATCCTTATTTTACCCACAGGAAAGTGGAGGCTCAGATAATTTATTTCCAAGGTATAATAGGAAGCAGAGTAAGGATACAGTCTCTGACATAGGACTGTAAAGTCTGTGCTCTGCATTGTAAAGTGGAGTAGCTGTGCATTGGGGATTCAGGGCCGAAAGTTATGGTATTCAGCAGGTTTGCAAACAGGAATCATATGCTCTTGATGTTTTGAATGTTTTTTTGTTTGTTTTTACAGCTGGCCTGAAAGTCCCTATCTGGCCTGGATCACACTGAGATCCACCTGCTTCTATCTCCTGAGTACTGTGATTAAAGAAATGTACCACCATGTCTAGCAGTGTTTTGAATTTTTTAATATTTACTCATTAGAGTTTCTGCTAATCAGCTTGAGTCTCATGCCCCTTCCCCATTTTACACAAAGCAAGATGATATTTTGGGATACATATGCCCATCTGCAGAGATTGCATATTGATTGTCTGTGTAACAGTGATGGGAATTTACATCTCCCTCCAGTATATACATCCTTTATATTTCAAGGTAATATATAAAGGAATTCAGATTTATTTCTATTTCAGGGGACAAGACTTAAGATAAATTTAAACACTAAATTTATTTTATAGTGGAATTCTAAGGTAGTTCAAAGTATGTATTTACGGCTCTGAGGAAATAAAATATTTAGTACTTAATTTGTTTTCATGTTTTATGATTATTTTGTTTGATTAAGTGATAATTTTTAAAAGTTGATTTTATGCATAGTGAAAGTAAAATGTGTCCGCTTTGGTGGGGTGGGGGTGCAGGGAGAGGGGCACAGGTCTGGATTTGATTTGAAACTTTGTATGAAATGCACAAAGCTTCAACAAAAATTGGCATTTGAAAAAAAGTATCTAAAACATTTGCAGATATTTACATACACTATGATAATAAAATTTAACAGAAATTGTAGAAAAAAGTAAAATGCGTCTATATTTGGATTTTGTTTTCTTTAAATCAGTTTTAATTTATGCCTTTTAGTCTTCAGAAACTTAAAAAAGTAACATGATCATTGTAAACATGTAGCCATACAGGAAAAAGCTACCTAAAATGTACCTTGCAAATGAGTTCTGTTAAAATTTTGGTCTTTTATTCTTATCATGTGGCCAACTAGTATTTTTCATGCCATTAAGCCTTCTCATAAATAGGACTTTTAATGAGTACATGGACTAATATTAATCCTGTAAATTTATTTAGTTATCTGTTATTGAACTGTTTATAATGTTTTTGCTATTTTAAAACAATCTTTGTGTAAGAATCTTTCCAATAATTTATTTTTTGAAGTCAGACTTTACCCTCAGACTGTGTTTACTCCAAGATTTTTTTAAACTATTCTGTGGCCAGGTGTGGTGGTGGTGGTTCAGGCCTTTAATCCCAGCACTGGGAAGGCAAGTCACAGGGATCTCTTGGAGATGGCTCTGGGCCAGCTGGAGCTGGAGAGAAACCCTGTCTTAGATTTTTAGATAGCTAGCTAGCTAGCTAGCTAGCTAGATAGATAGATAGATGTGATTCTTATGTGCTATGTAACATATTACTAGTATTGTGTCATGAAATAGTATTTGATGTTTCTTAAATTACTCCACTTTATTGGGTAATGGGTCAGGAAAAATTCTATTTAGAACTAAAAATTCTATTCAGAACTGAATGGGTGGAGTCTCAGAATAATAACAATGTTACCACACAGCCCATACTCCAAACTCTTATTAATTCATTGTTGTTACAACAGATGCTGGGGTGTGGTGGCATATGCCTTTAATCCCAGTACTCTGAAGGCAGAGAGGCAGGTGGCTCTCTCTCAGTTGGAGGTTAGCCTCATCTACATAGTGAGTTTCAGGCAAGATTACACTTGTTTCAAAACAAACAAAACACTAATGAACAAAAAACCCCCAAACCCTCAAAAAACTAAAACAAATATTAAAAAAGTCAATTTTTTTGTTTAAAAACCCAGCAGCCAGTATTTTTCACATCATGTGAAACACATTTTACTAATATTTATAATGTTTAAAATTGTTGTCTTGGTAAAAAGATTGTCTTTTAGTAAAAAAAAAAATGTGGTCTTGGTATGGAGTAAGAATTGTCACACAAATCAAACAGATCAGAATTCAGAATCATTAGTAAGTATCCAAAATGTTTTCTCAGACCAACAGTAGAAAAATTAACTTGATGGCCTTGAAGTGAGGAAGGTCTTAAAACAAAACTAAAGCTATTTTAAAGACATAAGATTTTAAATGTGGGATAGATCATCATATCTTATTTACAGCATATTTTAGAAAATAAATTAGAGCTAAGTATATTGGCTCATGCTTATAACCCCAGCATTTAGGATGCAGAGATAGGAAGATCTTGAGTTCACTGCCAGCCCAAGTTACAAAATAAGTTCCTGTTTCAAAAAATAAAATCAGAAAATAATAAGAAAAAACCCAGCTTAAAAATAACAAAAATATAAATGGAAAATGCAAATTAAAGTATCACTGAAGGGTCTGGGTGTGGTCGTGCGCTCCTTTAATCCCAGTACTGGGGAAGCAGAGGCAGGTGGTTCTCTCTTGAGATTGAGGCCAACTTCATCTACATAGCAAGTTCTAGGCCACTGGAGGCTACAGGGAGATCCTATGTCAAGAAAAACAAAAGATTTCACCCCCCCCCCCAAAAAGTCACTGAAATAATTTTTACTCTGCAGGGAAATGGAAACCCTCATTACATTCAGGGAAGGAATGTAGCCAGTTGGAAACAGGACAATTTAGTAGTACATCTATTATGACTTAAATAGGAATGTCATATGACCAACAGTTGCCCTTCTCAGGGTCAGTTCTAGTGATACGCTTATTTGCTCAGTCACAGGTATGCTATGAATGGATCATCACTACAAAAATATTTGTTTAAAATCATAATAGGGAAATGGCTAAATTAACTGATAGAAATTTATTATGGAATACTTCATAGCATTGAAAAGAATAAGATGAATTCATGTGCCACAGAACTCCAAGTATAGTTTGAATAGAAAAGATTTGTAGCTGTATTTATTGTAGGATACCATTTATGTTAAAAACATACCAGAATGTGCAGGGTCAGCTCAGAACTAGAAGATGAGTCATTTGTGGTGAGAAGTATGCTAAGCAATGAACTTTGACAGACAATCACAGTTAAAAAGGACCCTGATGCTATCTATGCTCAGGAATTTGGGCTTTAGTTTAGTTTGATTCATTCTTTTGAGGACTGTTGAAAAGGGTGACACCCTCCTATGGTTTACTATAATGCATAGATATGTAAACTTAAAAATGTAATTTGAGGGGCTAGAGAGATGGCTCTGGTCAAGAGTGTGCACAGCTCTTGCAGAGGACCTGAGTTCAGTTCTCAGCACCCACTTGGAAGCTAACAACCATCCATAACTCCAGTTCCAGGGGATTTGATGCCCTTTTTTTTGCTGCCACAGCCATTACATGGGTGCACATTGAATTGTCAGACAAAATGTACACATAAAATATATCAAAAATTTGTTTAAAATGTAATTTTATGATAAATTAGAAACGGTCTGATTCTTAGGAGATTGTCATTGAGTTTATGGTACTGGTGGTCAAAGATATAAGGCAGGTAAATCATTACAAAGTAAATATTTGTCACAGAGGAACTACTCAAGTTCCATGTGACTGACTTTTCCTCTTCCTGGAGGGTAATCTAGGCAAGAAGATTGGGTGTGGTTGATGAGCACTGGGTCAGAGCAGAAGTAAATAAATCTGTGTCAAGTAAGAACCACACATGATAGACCTGTTCTTGATGGGGCCCAAACTCAGAACCAACAGATTGAGGATTCCCTTTCCTGGACAGTGGTTGGATGGATGTTGATAGTAATCGTCTTTGGGACTGCTTTCTGTTTTCTGTATACTTCTCGTATACATCAGATCCCCCAGAATCAGTAACCCCAAGTGGGAGTGGATGAGGCTGCACTTTGAAGTTGATACTGGGAAGGGAAAGGGTGATAGACTTGAGAATTAGTGGAGGCCATATGCAGAATTGAGTGTAGGGTCTGGTCTGAGGGAGGAGGAAGTAAAGTGCAGTACAGTTTCTCTTGCTAGACAGGGAAACACGGGGCAGGAATGTCTCAGAGGCAGCCAGGAGCAGAAGACAAATGTGAGAAAATGCATTCATATGAAATGATCCAGTGTCTCTTGATAGCTTAGGACCTGAGAGGCTTGAGGATATAGGGTTCTGAGAATGGACAGCATCAGCCTTTAAGACTAACACCATTGAACAATATTGGGGCTGAGTCCTTAGTGGCATTAATGGCAAAATAACATTTTTGTCAATAATTATTATATTTTTCTATTTTAAATGAAATGATTATATTATTTATATAAGTAGTTTGATCATTTTATTACTATTTTTTGAGACCTATTTTTCTGTTTTAAATGAGATGATTATATTATTTATATAAGTAGTTTGATCATTTTATTACTATTTTTTGAGACAAGTTTCACTATGTAGCCCTACCTGGATTGGAACTCACTACATAGACTAGGCTGGTCTCGAACTTCATAGAGATCTTCCTGCCTCTGACTCCCGAGTACTGGAATTGAAGGTATACACTACCCTCCTGGCCTGATCATTTTATAATGAAAAAAATTGTTCTGTTAAGCCAGAGGGAACCTTATGGATGTTTCATATGGAATATCTTCTAAAGGAGTATTATTTCTCAGAAAATTGGTCTGATTGGAAATTGATCTTTGTATAACCTCATAAAACCTCAGTGATTGCTCAGCAGAGCTTAAAGTAAATTGACTTATTTAAATTAGAATTAAGTAACTTGAAAAATTTTCTTTGTATAATATTTTAGTTAGAAGTTTGGGGTTTTGGTATATGAATCAAACAGTCAAGTCTGTAGATAGCAGCCCTTTGGAGGCTCAGGCTGGAGGATTGAGAGCAAGACCAGCCTAAGCTTCATGGCAGGATTCTGTCTCAGAATAAAATGAAACTCCACAAAAGACAAAAACAAGATAAAACAGAAACCCAAACTATGAAACAACTACAAAAACACCAAACTCCATCATATTACCTTCTTTGGAAAAATGTAAGAAAAAAGAATAATGGGATACATAAAGTTAAATGTTTCAACCTAACAGTACTAGAGCTTGAAACCCTCTCAGGCTAATTTAGGTTATTCAGGGAGCCCACAGCCTCATCCACCAGATGTTCCTTCTGGAAACTGCTAGCTTCTCTGGCTTTCTGATGTGCTTAAAGCCAGGAGTTACGGACTATCTGTGGCCTTCTTTTGTTAGCAAGGGAGTGGTGCTGTATGGCTGAAGAGTTCATTCTAGCTCTTTTTCTGTGTTTGTATTCTCTTCTACCACTGAGAACATGTTGCGCTTAACCTGTAGACTCATTTGATGTTTTGTAATCGGTCTCCTCCCATCATTGTCATATCAGGAACACTTGGGGACACCCATCTTTTTGGCCTGAGTTCTTAACATCCCAGACCAGGCCACTACCCTGCATGGTATACTCATCTGTTCAGGTTGTCCTACCCTGGGGCACTTCTTGTACAAAGTGCCTTGCCCTGGCTGGACTCGCAGCACACACTCTAGGCTCCCTCTGGATGCAAGTGCCATATTTACCTGTCCTTCATGCACGTAAAACTGATTTACTCTATGTCTAAAGGGAAGGGAAAAGAGAGAGGTAAGAGTGGAAGGCGGGAAGGCGAAGCAGCTTTTGAATGACTGTCTATCTTCAGAATAAACTAGTAAATGTATTTTAAGCATCTTCGTTTTGTCTTTCCAACAGGTTATGAAGTTCATGGGATGGAAAAAATACCAGAAGGACCAGCTCTTATTATTTTTTATCATGGAGCTATCCCCATAGATTTTTACTACTTCATGGCTAAAATTTTCATCCACAAAGGCAGAACTTGTAGAGTAGTAGCTGATCACTTCGTCTTTAGAATTCCAGGTAAAACTTCATTGTGCCTAGTAATATAGAGGACTTTAATTGACATCATCAAATTATGTGATAATCTGTCTTTAGTATTGTTTGGAAAATGTTTTGTCTCTTTAGGGTAATAAACTTAGAAAACATTGAATTACCCAGTTTAGGTAATAGATTTAAAAATTAAAATATAGCAAAACATCTACTTTTTAGTTTATTTTCAAATTTTTTTTATGTAAATTTTATGTGTATGAATGTTTTTCCTGCATGTATGTAAGTGGATGCAGTGCCCACATGGATGCAGTGCCCAGAGAGGTCAGAAGAGGCCATCAGATCCCCTGGAGCTGGCGTTAAGGACAGTTGTTAGCTTTCGTGTGGGTGCTGGGAACCAAACCTGGGTCCTCTGAAAGACCAGCTATTGTTCTTGACCACTGAGCCCTCTCACTACCCACGTCTGTTTTAAAGACAGTCTTGCTGTGTTGCGTAAACTGATCTTGAGTTTGTGCTCCTTCTGCCTCAGCCTCCCAGAATCTGGGAATATTGGTGCGTGCCCCCACCGCTGCCTTTCTTTTCCTTTTTCCTTTTCGTTTCTTTTTCTTTTTGTTTCTTTCTTCTTTTCCTTTTCCCCTCCCCTCCCCTCCCCTCCCATCTTCCCTTCCTCCCTCCCGTCCATCTGATTTTTGGTAGTACTAGAGTTCAAAACCTGTGCCTCACACATGCTAGGCAAGTATCTGTCACTGAGCTATGTCATTTTAATTTTAATCTATTTGACAGGTATTTTGTCAGTATTTTCTAAGTTAAAGTTTGTAAATTTTTATTTATTTGTTTTTAAATGTGGAACAGGGTCTTGCTATGTTGGCCAGACTGGCTTTTAGCTTATAGTCTTTTTTTTTTTTTTATTTATTTCGGTATGTGTATGAATGTACTGTCTGCGTGCAGGTGTGTGCACCCGTGTCGTGCGATGCCGCGGAGGTCAGAAGAGGGTCTCGGATTCCCCTGGAACTGGAGTTTCAGACGGTTCTTGGCCGCCATGTGGGTGCTGGGGATTGAACCCGGGTCCTCTGCAAGAGCGGTCGGCGCTCCTAACCGCTAGGCCATCTCTCCAGCCCCTTAGTTTATAGTCTTAAGCAGTACCCCAACCTCAGCCTCATAAGACTGTTAGGCATTTGCCCCCACAGCAGGCTTAATTCTTGAGAGGTAGCTTGCTTGTGCTGGCTTGCCCGCCCTCCCTCCCTCCCTCCCTTTCTCCTTGCCTCCCTCCCTCCTTTCCTCCCTTCTTCACTCTGTCTCTCCCTCTGTCCCTCTCTCCCCTGATGCTGGATATTGAACCCAAGACTTTGGGTTCATTAGGCAGGCACCCTACCACCAATACCATTAAAGTGATACATACTTTGAAATGTTAAGTAGTTAATTTTTTATATGTTTTTTTTCATAAGGTAATGATTTTTATAGTTTAATGTTGTTAGAGCTTAATAGCAAATCAAAATTAGGGAAAATAGTCAAGATGTGTTTGTCTTCACTGTTATGCTACCCTAAAGAGTATGGTTGTATTGTTTCTTCAACGCACACATTGTCACTTAAACTCTTAAGACTGAGGACAGCATTTAAAAAAAAAAATCTGTTCATAATATCTTTGCACCTTTAAAAAATGGTTTCAGATACAGTAGTTATTTTAAAATTTATTGAATGAACTTACTGAGAATCTTATTTTCTTTTGTTGCTAAATCACTAGAAACAAGACAAAGTTGATAGTATGTTCTCTGGAAAAATAAAAGCAAAGATGACCCATCAACCAGACAGACTCAAATCAAGCATGAGTTAAGTAACGGTCTACTTCAGTGCCTTTCAGAAACATGGTTAGTGCTTTAGTATTGGGTCACTAAAAATCAAGCATGAGTTAAGTAACGGTCTACTTCAGTGCCTTTCAGAAACATGGTTAGTGCTTTAGTATTGGGTCACTAACTCCCATTTGTACTTGTTTTTTTAAACTAAATTGGATATAAGGTTTTCTGTAGAAAGAAACATGACAGATTCAGAAGCTAGAGAAGAGAAGACTATTATAATGCTTCACATGTTGTCACTTAAAACAGTAGTGTGGGTTTTAGCCCCCATAAAGATTTAATGTAAGCATTAACATCTTATAATGCCCTTTACCCCAGCCAGATGTTGGCAATGGAACTCTGGGCCTTCTACATACTAGCCAAGCGCTCTTAACCACTGAGCTACTTTTCCAGGCCAGAATAGCTTTAATATATGACTAAAGTGTTTACTTAATTATTTTTCTTATGAAAAATGAACTTGCTCATAATCTTCACTTTTATAAATAAGAAATTATGAACGTTTTTAGCTTTTCAAAAAAATCTTCCTTTATGCTCCATATAATATTTTGACATTGATTAACCTTTATTTATTATTTTCTGAAGTTATTAAATCATTGTTTTCTAGTTCAAGAGAAACATTTTTTATTTCATTTCATTTCTTTTTTTGGTATTTTTGAGACAGGTTCTCCTTGTAGCTCCAGCTGGCCTGGAACTCACTATGTAGACCAGGCTGGCCTCGAACTCACAGAGATCTTCCTGCCTCTGCCTCCCGAGTGCTGGGATTAAAGGCATGCGCCATCATGCCCAGCATTTGTATCAGTGAGCTTCTCATGTGGGATAAACATCATTTAAATATTAATGATATTTATAATCTTGATGTAAGGCTGAGGGAAGCTAGGTTTCCTGCACAGCTTTTAGCGTCCATTCATACTCTGTCTCAAGCAGCACACTGTCAGTAATCACCTAAAATTCCAGGGTAGGATTGTATTAAAGTTTTTAATTATGACAGAATGTCTTTCATCCATAAATAGTCATAATTTGAAAAGCTATATAATATTAAGGATTGGAATCAGCTGTTCTTGAATCAAATGGCATCATTTAATTTAAAACTCAAAATGATGTTTGCTATTATTAATTAAAAATTTTAATTATAGGATTAACATCACCTAACTTTTAATTTCAGTAGATGTGATTATAGTTATTGATATGGCTAATTACATTCTCTGTAGTGATTCTTTCTTACAGGGTCAGTGGGAGATTAGATTTGTAAGATGGGAAGTCACCTCTGATTGCTTTGACAAGTACTTCAGAATGTGTTTGGCTTGAGAGACAGCGAGGCACTTAGGACTGGACATAGCTGAATGGGAATCTGCTTTTTGTTGTGTGGCTTCAAATACCTCGCCTACTTTCTAAGTCCAGGTTTGTCATCTGTAAAATATGAAGAAGAATCCCTGTTGTTCTTTATAGGCGTGAGTTTTAATTGAGCTTGAAAATATAAAGTAGCCAACGTAAGGGGTCGATCAGCAAGCTGCAGCTATTGCTTCACAAGTGAAATCAGCCTTACATTAACCTTAAGAGTTGTTGACTTCCTAATGTTTACTGATAGAAGTGTGGGTAATTGCATAGCACATGAAGAATTGAACAAGAATTATTAAAGGTATATCTTTGTGCTCATGTTTCTACAGGGTTTAGTTTATTACTTGATGTATTTTGTGCTCTTCATGGACCAAGAGAAAAGTGTGTTGAAATTCTGAGGAGTGGTCACTTGTTAGCCATTTCGCCTGGTGGAGTCCGAGAAGCCTTGCTTAGTGATGAGACCTACAGCATCATCTGGGGCAATCGGAAAGGCTTTGCCCAAGTTGCCATTGATGCGAAAGTGGTGAGTCATAGAAAAGTGATATTCCAGGAAAGCCTGGTTTAATTTCAAACAAAAACTTAGGTAATGAGTCAAAGCTTATGAGTGTAGACTTTTATTGTAATAGCTTTAAATTATTATATGTAATAGCATAAAAGATATCAATAGAGAAATATTCTTTATTCATGAAAAGCCATCTTTAAAAACATAACCTGGATATTTGGCAAATATCCAGCAGGGTTTTATTTTATAGTTAAAAATTTAATTTCTTTTCATAATATTTATAATTGTGTATATGTAGCATTACCATTTTTTTAGTTAGGCCTTTATTTTTGTGAGTATAAGTAGTTCAGTTCTGTATATTTTAAGTCCTTTATAGTTTTGACATGAATGAGTTGGTGTATTTCATTGAAGAATATTGGTTCAGTAGTTCTTTTATATGTGAACAGTTTTAAGGACAGAACAAATAATATGTAACTTCTGTCAGTCTTCATCAAATGTTGTGATATAAAGACAAGAAATAGAAATTAGTGTAATATATATTTTAAAAGCACTTTCCAAATGAATTTGTTGATAAAATTAACCATATCTTTGAGGATTACTGTAATTATTCTGCTTAGTAGATTGAACAGTATGAATGTAATGTTTCTTCCTTTGCCCTTGGAAAGTATTACTTAGCTTTTCATTCTCCATAATGTATTTTATCCTAAGAAATACTTAATTTTTCTTATGAAATGTTTCTCCTTTGTGTCTGTTAATTTTCATTTTCATTTTCATTTTATTTTGTATTTATTTAAAAATATTTTTCATTTTATGTGTATGAGTATATTGCCTGCATATAGATAAATGTACCTGTGTCATGCAGTGCCTATGAAGGTCAGAAAAGGCTGTCTGAGCCCCTGAACTAGAGTTATGGATAGTTGTTAGCTGCCATATGGGTGCTGGGAACTAAACCTGGGTCCTCTGTAAGAGCAGTCAGGGCTCTTAACTGCTGTCCTAGTTTGTATTCCATTGCTGTGACAAAACACTCCGACCAACACCAACTTGGGGAGGAAAGGGTTTATTCAGCTTACATCTCCTGGGTCACAGTTCATCACTCAGGGAGCCCAAGGTAGGAACTCAGGGCGGGAACCTGTAGGCAGGAGCTGAAGCACAGGCCATGGAGGAATGCTGTTCACTGGCTTGCTCTCCTGGCTCATGCCCAGCCCGCCTTCTTATATAGTACACAACAACCTGCCCAGGGTGGCACTACTCATTGTGGGCTGGGCCCTCTCACACTGCTCGACCATCAAGGCAATACTCCACAGATGTGGCCACAGGCCAATCCAATGGAGCCAATTCCCCAATTGAGGCTCCCTCAACCCAGGTGTGTCAAGTTGACACTAAAGCTATCTAGCACAATTGACCCCTTGTCAACTTGACACACAAAACACATCACTATTAAACCACCACCTTTCCAGTTCTTATCCCCAAAGTATGATGTTAACATTAATCACAACCTAAGACAGTACAAACTTAAAAGGCCCACAGTCCTTAAAATGTCCAAACACTTAAAAGTTCAGCCTATTAAAAGTCTCTTAACTGTGGGCTGCTGTAAAATCCAAAACAAGTACTGTCTTATTTCAAAGGGAAGAATCAGGCACTCTCAAACAAAACCTAAGTCCAGCAAAGTAGCTCAAGGCTGGACACCTGGGATTCACTCACGATCTTCTGGGCTCCAAAGGGTCTCGGCAGCTCCCCCTCTCCAACTCTGCCGTCCGTGGCACACTCATCTCGCAGGCCCAGGCCGACTCCATTCTACACCTACCGCTGCTCTTGGTGGTCGTCCCAGGGTACCGGCATCTCCAAAAAGCTGGGGTCGCTACTGAAACTGAGGCAGCACCTTCACCAATGGTCTCTTCTGACCTCTCCTGGTGCAAAGCCTCAGCTTCTCTCCATGACCCCTGCAATCCTGGGGTCTTCACAGCAACCGAGGTGCACTTCCACCAATGGTCTTTCCTGACCTCTCACAGTGCCAAGCCTCGGCTGCTCTCTGTGACCCCCTCAAATTTCAACACCGGAACCATATAGGAGACTCTTACACGTTACCAAGTCCGGCTTCTGGCTCGAGATGGAGGCTCAGGCCCTTTCTGGGTCACAGCTTCTGTGTGCTGACCTTGAAGATATTCTCCCCAGAAGATTTCACCTCAGTGATGCTGGTCTCTTGTTACTTACAGCTGATTTTTCAGCCCCAGCTAACCAGCATCAATTGCCCCAGTACCACAAAAGTTTCACTTCAGGTTCTGGTCTCTTGTTACTTACAGCTGATTCTCCACAGCCCCAGCTGACCAGAACCCACAGATTACACAGTCCTGATGATCTCTGCTCTCCTTTGAAACTAGAAACTTCACAAGCCAGGCCTCCATCTTCTACAACTCCTTCAGCAAAACTGCTCCAAGCTCCACAGCAACAATCTTTAGGCATTCAATGATCTTCCCAGCCCAAAGTTCCAAACGCCTCCACAATCCTTCCCCAAAACACCAAGGTCAGGTCTGTCACAGCAATACCCCACTCTTCTGGTACCAATTTCTGTCCTAGTTTGTCTTCCATTGCTGTGACAAAACACTCCGACCAACACCAACTTGGGGAGGAAAGGGTTTATTCAGTTTACATCTCCTGGGTCACAGTTCATCAGTTAGGGAGCCCAAGGTAGGAACTCAGGGCGGGAACCTGGAGGCAGGAGCTGAAGCACAGGCCATGGAGGAATGCTGTTCACTGGCTTGCTCTCCTGGCTCATGCCCAGCCCACCTTCTTATACAGTACACAACAACCTGCCCAGGGTGGCACTACTCATTGTGGGCTGGGCCCTCCCACACTGCTTGACCATCAAGACAATACTCCACAGATGTGGCCACAGGCCAGTCCAATGGAGCCAATTCCCCAATTGAGGCTCCCTCGACCCAGGTGTGTCAAGTTGACACTAAAGCTATCCAGCACAACTGCTAAGTTCTCTCTTCAACCCCTAATCCATAATTTTCATTTTAGATTGTCAGAAAAAGAAATTGCAGTACTTTTGGTAGATTCTTTTTTTTTTTTTTCAAGCCTGTTGGGTTGAGACAGCTGTAGTAACTAACAGATCAGGTTGCTGTCCTATCAAGAGGCCACTCCTTGGTTTGACTGCCCATCTTGCAAATACGGACTGAATCATATTTAAAGAATAGTGAATTTTTTTTAAGTGTGAATATTTTTATATTTGGATTCCAAAGCTTACAGCAGAACAGAACAGTCAGAAGAACTCCATGCTCTCTTCTTTCCCAGGCACATGCATTTGCACATGTGTGCTCCTAAAGGCTGTTGCTGTAGTGCTTTCGTATGCGCTTCTGCTTCATGTGAGTGTGCTCCCTTGATATAAATATTCGAGCAGCAGTGTCCTACAGTAGATTATAAATTCCATAAGAACAAGGATTTTATATTTAAATCCTTAGTCAGTGATCTGCTTTGAATAGGCTTTAAGTATTTGTTGAATTAACATTTTTTTAAACACAGGTTTAACTCTAATGAAAAGGGGCTTTTGGATTTAATTATATAGTAATTGTGTTAGTAATAAGCTCATTTTCTAAAAAGTTTTAAGCATGGATATAGAAATCAAAAACTTATATGCAATTGTGTAAAAATTAAGAATAATCAATGCAGTAACTTATAAGAATAACTGAAAATCTAATAAAACAATGGTTCACTTTTCAAGTTTTTATTTTAAAAGAATAGTTTCTTCGTAAATTTAAGATAAAGATAACAAAGGTAGATTTGAAGGTACATTTATCATGGAATTCTAATTATTCACCCTTATGTTTACAGTTTAAGGCTTAGAAGGCCTGAAAGAGAAAAATGACAGACAAAAGAACTTTTTAGATTCTTAAGTTTCATTAGTTAATATAATCTAAATAATTCAATTGAAATTTTTATATAAAATTTCCCAAAATTTGAAAAATAGCCTTCTATAAGTTTAAAAACAAACACAAAAATCTAATGCTGTGAATTTACCAAATAGCATTATAAGTCTGCTAAATATTGTGCCAGCTCAAAGTGGTGGAGCTCTTTGGAGGGCTTTATCCAGTACTCTGCACAGTAAGGAGATGACGGGTGCAATATTCCAGTGTAACAGAGGAGGAGGCTCAGACACAGAGAGCTGGAGGGAGGCAAGGGATCTGGTCCTGCAGCCAGCCAGCTGCAGAGCAGCACAGTTAGGCAATGCTGCTGTTGCCATTCCTGACTGCATTTCACAGTGAGTCAGCTGACACTGAGACTGAGGGCCTTCAAGAAGTATGAGGAAAAGTTTTCAGAGATGTATGTACAGAGTTGAAAGTATGAATAGCTTATCTTGAGAATCCCCTAACAGGCCAGGCAGAGCTATCATAAACTGAGAAAATATTTAAAGCTATTGCTGCAGGATTAACTACATTTAAATCATGGCTACTGAGCTGAGGGTGTAACTCAAGCGAAGCACCTGCCTCATGTGCACCAGGCTTTGTGTGTTATTCCCAGCTATGTGTGATAGGAGGGGAATGAATACTGAAAAGTAAATTGGAGTTACTAACAGAAATTAGAAGAGAAAATCCAGCTGTCAATGTGGTCCACAAAATATTAGCAGAAAATGTCATTTGAATGTGACAGACTTACTGCATGCATCACTCATTTTGTGAATTCCTGAGAAATAGAACTTTGGTACAGTTAGATAACTTCACTTCTGGGAGAGCTGCTGCAGACCACAGAAAATGCTGACTTGCAGTGGATGGCCTGGCAGTGTTGAGAGCCAGCCCTGTGGAGACTGGAGTAGCAGCGCCTCTCCCACACTAGGGAAGTTTCTCAGCCCTGCTTCAGAGTCCTAGGAGGACGGGAATTGCAGTGGTCCAGGGCCAAGCTCTGCTGTATGTGTGCATAGAGCAAGAGCCAAGATGACAGTGGGAGTAATGGGCTCCAGGAGATAAACAGAGAGGGGAGCTGATGGGTGAGATTTGTGCCTGCATAACTGGAGGGTGACCGGACCTATGAGCTTTGCACCCTTACCTCCAGTATAACTCAGCCCACATCTAGAGGTGTCCTGTGGGGAGTGGGAATGTCCTGCCCATTTCTTCCTTACATACCACTGATCTTAGAAAAGGGCTGATCTGCAGGGCGTGGTGGCGTACGCCTTTAATCCTAGCACTCCGGAGGCAGAGGCAGACGGATCTTTGTGAATTCAAGGCCAGCCTGGTCTACAGAGTGAGTTCCAGCCAGGATAGCTGGGGCTACAGGGAGACCCTGTCTCGAAAAGACAAAAAAAAAAAAAAGGAAAAGGGCTGATCCTTAGAGCTTCCCAGATGATCATAGCTGGCTACTGGCTGGGTTCCTGTATCTTTAGTAGCAGAAGTAAGACTTTAGGACCATGCTAAATTTGTTCCCCAAGAATAGGGTGGGTTTTTTTGGTCTTTTTGAGACAAGGTTTTCCTATAGCCCCAGCTAGTCTGGAACTTGCTATGTAGACCAGATGAGCCTTGAACTCACCGAGATTTACCTGCCTCTGCCTCCTGAGTGCTGGGATTAAAGGCATGCGCCACCATGCCTGGCCTCCAAGAATAGTTTCTTATTTTTTTTTTATTGATGTTTTGTGTATTTCAGACATCATTTTTTCAATTCAGCTCAGGCATATTCCCTTTCCCTTCTCCCCACCCCACCCCACCCCAGATCATGAATTCTGCCATAACTGTCCTGCATCTTTCAGTGTTTTTTTTTTTTAAAGCTTAGGAATTCACATTTTCCTCCATTAATTTTATATTACTCTCCACCCATATACAGTAATTACAGAGTCTGAAAATAATTGGTGGCTGGATTCTAGAGCCTGTTGAGAGATTCATATTATAACAACCATAGTTGCTTTCAGATAAACAGAAATATAACAATAATGTTATTCAGCTTGCCTTTCATCTGGGGGATTTGGTGTTAGCATCCACAAATGAGGGATACCATTCTCTGTCTTTCTGGGACTGTTACTTCACTCAGCATAATGGCTTTGAGCTCCATCCATTTACCTGCAAAGTTCATAATGCCATCTGTCTTTACCACTGAATAGTACTCCATTGTGTGGATGTACCACATTTTTGTCATCCACTCGTCTGTTGAGGGGCATTTGGGTTGGTTCCAGCTCTTTGCTATTGTGAAGAGAGCTGCAATAAACATGGATGTGCATATATCTTTGTGGTAAGATGAGTCTTTGGGGTATATACCCAGGAGTGTTATGACTGGTTCAGGTGGTAGGCTCATTCCGAGTCTTTTAAGAGTTCTTCACACTGCTTTCCATAATGGTTGTACAAATTTACATTCCCACCAGCAGTGGATGAGTGTTTCCCTTTCCCCACAATCCCTCCAGCATCTGTTGTCTTTTGTTTTCTTGATCTTAGCTAGCCTTACTGGAGTGAGATGATATCTGAGAGTGGTTTTAATTTGCATTTCCTTAATTATTAATGCTGTTGAACACTTTTTAAGATGTTTCTCAGCCATCTTTAATTCCTTACTGGTGAAGTCTCTGTTCAGCTCTTTACTCCATCTTTTGAGTAGGTCATTTGTCTTTACTTCTTTGTTTTTTGAGTAGTTTATATATTCTTGATGTTAATGCTCTGTCAGATGTATCACTGTTAAAGATTTCTTCCCACTTTGTGGGTTTTCTCTTCACCTCCTTGATTGTTTCTTTCACTATACAGAAGCTTTTGGGTTTTATGAGGTCCCATTTGTCAATTGTTGACCTTACTTCCTATGCAGCTGCTGTCTGATTTAGAAAGTCTTTTCCTACGCCTATGTCTTACAGGTTGTTGCCAACTTTTTCTTCTATCACCTTCAGGGTTTCAGGCTTCATGTTGAGATCTTTGATCCACTTGGAGTTGATTTTTGTACAGGGTGAGAGGTAGGGGTTTAATTTTGTTCTTCCACAAATGGTGATCCAATTTTGCCAGCACCATTTGCTGAAGATGCTATCGTTTCTCTATTGAGGGTTTTTTGCCCCTTTGTCAAATACAAGGTGGCTGAAATTGTATGAGCTCAAGTTTGGATCTTCAATTTTGTTCCACTGGTCAACAGGTCTGTTTTTGTGCCAGTACAGGGCTGTCTTTATGACTATGGCCCTGTAATATAGTTTGAAGTCTGGTAGGGCAATCCCCCCTGTATTGCATTTTTCTCTCAGGGTTGCTTTAGCTATTCAGGGTCATTGTTTTTCCATATGAATTAAAGGATTCTATAAAACATTTAAAGAGGTCCCACAACCACTGCTACTCAAACTGTTTAGAAGGATACAAACAGAGGGAATTCTCCCAAACTCCTTCTTTGAAGCCAGCATCACTCTAATACCAAAACCAGGCAAAGATGCAAGCAAAAAGAAAGCTATAGACCCATCTCACTAATGAACATAGATGCAAAAATTCTCAACAAAATACTTATAAATTACATACAGTCCCACATCAAAAAGATCATCCATCATGATCAAGTTGGATTTATACCAGAGATGCAGGGATGGTTCAACATATGTAAATCAGTAAATATCATAAAACACATAAATGGACTGAAAGACAAAAACCACATGATCATCTCAATTGATGCAGAAAAAGGCTTTGACAAGATCCAGCATCTCTTCATGTTTAAAGTCCTAGAGGGAATAGGACTGAAAGGAACATTCCTCAACATGATCAAAGCCATATATAGCAAACCCACAGCCAACATCATCCTAAATGGAGAAAAATTGGAACCATTTCCCTTAAAGGCGGGAACCCAGCAAGGCTGCCCCTTATAGCCACTCCTCTTCAACATAGTGCTTGAAACACTTGCTAAGGCAATAAGACAAGAGAAGGAAATTAAAGGAGTACTAATCAGAAAAGAAGTTAAGCTATCCCTTTTTGCAGATGATATGATAGTTTACCTAAGAAATGCTAAAAACTCCACCAGAAAACTTCTAGAAATGATTAAGAGTTTTAATAAAGTGTCGGGCTATAAAATTAACCTAGAAAAATCAGTAGCCTTTCTTTACACCATCAATAAACAAGTGGAGAAGGAATATAAGGAGACCTTGCCACTTACAATAGCCTCAAAAATAATAATATACCTTGGAGCAAACCTAACCAAAGCTACCAAAGACCTCTACAACAAAAATTTTAAACCCCCTGAAGAAGGAGATTGAAAATGACATCAAAAGATGGAAAGACCTGCCATGCTCATGGATTGGGAAAATTAATATAGTAAAATGTCCATTTTACCCAAACTGATACACAGATTCAACACAATCCCAATCAAAATCCCTATGAGCTTCTTCACAGACTTGGAAGAATAGTTTTTAAAATGTTGTGTATATGTGAGTGTATACAGAGACCCATGTATATATGCAGTTATTAAATTCTAGATTATTTATGTAACTGCCTTGTATAGAAAGTATGTACAAGGAAAGGGCTAAGTTATTGTTACAAGATCCAGTTTTAATAAGCTAGTGTCTTTTTCTTTAAGGGTAAAAACTTGAATGCAAAGTTAGAAACCATAGGTCTAGTGTTTAATATGGAAGACTAAGCCAGCAAGGATAAGCATTCTTCTATGAAGTAGGTTTTAGAAATGTCTAGTCTCTAGGAGTTTAGCTAATTAAGGAATAATGTTGAACTCTAATTGTCTTTATAAAGGGCACACTTTAATATGGGCTGTCGGGATCATTTTAGTCTATAGACATGGTCAGCAGCACTCTTCAAGGAGGGCACAATAGTATATTTGTGAGCTGAAATTTTTTTTTTCCTTATTGGGCATTCTGAAGTTCTGAACTCTGTAATGTAACTATGTAAAACATTAGGACTTAAAACCATTATTTTATTTTACAAAATGTGTAATTTTTTATATCATAGTCTGATCTTTTTACAAAAGAATTCAGTGTCCATTGTCTTCTTTCTACTATAGCTTCTCGAATTAACCCATTAGCTTTAAAATTCATTACCTGGCTACCTTCCTTACTTGACTTCCTTTCCTGATTTTGTGACCTTTGTAAGTGAATTAATTGTCCATTGCTTTCTTTTACTTCATCTGTTCAGGTTCTGTTCTAGGTTATAGGGACACAGAAGTGAGCAAAGTAATTCCCCTAAAATACATTAGGTGTTTTTCCTTTTGCTAAGAGAAGTGGTCCAACAAGTGATCAGTTGGTTAGCTGTGAGGTAATAGGTTCCATGAAGAAATCCATCCCTGCATTTTCTTTTCTTGGTCTAGGAAATTCTCTAAAACTGAATAAGATCTACTTAAATAACTCCTGGCACAGTGGCTGTTTCTAGTTTGCCTTCAACTGCTGTGACAAAACACTCTGACCAGTACTGACTTGGGGAGGAAAGGCATCATTGTGGTGAAATCTTCTGGGAAGATCTGTTGCTCTTTTGTTACTTACAGCTGATTTTTTTTCAGCCTCAGCCCACCAGAACCCACAGATTCTCAATTCAAAATATCATACCTGATAGTCTCCATTTTCCTTTGAAACTTCACAAGCCAGGCCTCCATTCTCTACAACTCTTTCAGCATAATTGTTCCAAGCTCCACAGCAACAAACTCTAAGCACTCAGTGACTTCTCTAGCACAAAGTCCCCAAAGCTTCCACAATTGTCCCTAAAACACCAAGGTCAGGTCTGTTGCAACAACAGTCCACTCCTGGTACCAGTTTCTGTTATAGTTTGCCTTCAATTGCTGTGACAAAACACTCTGACCAGTACCAACTTGGGGAGGAAAGGGTTTATTTATCTTACATGTCCCAAGTCACAGATCATCACTTAGGGAGCCCAAGGTAGGAGCTTAGGGCAGGAACCTGGAAGCAGGATCTGAAGCACAGGCCATGGAGAAATGCTGCTTACTGGCTTGCTCCCCTGGCCATGTTCAGATTGCTTTCTTATACAGTACAGCATAGCCTACCCAGGGTGGTCATTGCCCACAGTGGGCTGGGCCCTCACACATCACTCACCAATTAAGAAAATACCCCAGAGACATGGCCACAGGCCAGTCCAATGGCAGGCAAGTCCTCAATTGAGGCTCCCTCAACCCAGATGTGTCAAGTTGACACTAAAACTATGCATCACATTGGCACACACCTTTAATCTCAGCACTGTATTGGGAAGCAGAGGCAGGTGGATCTCTCTGAGATCGAAGCCATCCTGATCTATGTAGTAAATTCTAGGCAGGCTGGGACTAGGGGGACCCTGTCAAAAAACTGCAGACTAACAAAAAAGAAATAATATCACTTTATTTGTCTAAAATATCAGGCATTTTATATTAGGCATTTATAGATAGTTCTGTAAATAATGTGATACCATACATGCACATATGCACAAATACAGTTTATTTTAAAACATTTAATTCAATATATCTATATGTGAAAATATTTTATTCAGTTTTTAACAAATTTCACTATTTAAAGTGACATAACCTTCCTCTATGATACTTCATGACATTTAGCCAAAATATTTCCATTATTAAAAATCAGTCATTGATGTTCATGGAATATCCTCTAAAATTAATGATATAAAAATCTTTATCATATATAGCTTTCTTTTTTTTGAGTGTTATACTTACTGTTTATTTATATTGAGCATTTTAGATTTAATAGGCTAATAGAAATGCCGTGTGGCTAATTCCATGACATCTTGCTGAAACCTGTCATTTAAGTTTATATAAACTTCCTCATAGAGTCTCCAAATTATAACTTCATCAGTGAGTTTATTACTCAGGAGCCCAGTAAAACCAATTTACCACATTCATTTTATTTAGTGAAATTAATGATTATTATAATATTTCTTTTGAGTTTTAAATATTTATATATACTATTAAAAAAATTAGTAGGTGAAATGCAGTATATTGCCACTGGAGGGTAGTATTTCCAATTTATATTTTTATGAATGATCAAGTTGAATTTAGTCTGATAAGTCATGGTACTTTATTTTTAAAATCTGTTTTTAGAATTTCCAACATGTCCTCAAAAATTAAAAGAAACAAAAATTTAAAAATTGCCTTAGTGACATGATGACCTTAAATCCATATGTGTATTTACTTTTTAATTCAAATTCTTTTCTTTAGCCCATTATTCCTATGTTTACACAAAATATCCGAGAAGGATTTAGATCACTTGGAGGAACAAGTAAGTTCTCATTCATATGGTTTAAATTACAGTGTAACTTTAAATATGGCTTTTTGAACCCTATAAGGAAAACTTTTGAATTACTAATTTTGGAAAATGGATGCTATTTAGATATTGTTCTTTATAAACTCTAGATGATGGCAGTGTATTCAGGGGGGATCTGGTAGTTGGGGCAAGATCTCACCATGTAGCCCAGGCTGTGGGCCTCAAACTATGTCCTCTTGAATGCCAAGTTTTGCTTAAGAGTAGTATATAAATAGCCAGGCATGGTGGCACACGCCTTTAACCCTAGCACTCGGGAGGCAGAAGCAGGCGGATCTTTGTGAGTTCAAGGCCAGCCTGATCTACAGAGGGAGTTCCAGGACAGCTGGGGCTACAGGGAGACCCTGTCTAGAAAATGTCCAAAAAAAAAAAAAGTAGGGGCTGGAGAGATGGCCTAGAGGTTAAGAGCGCCGACTGCTCTTGTAGAGGACCTGGATCGATCCCCAGCACCCACATGGTGGCTGAGAACCTTCTGTAACTCCAATTCCAGGAGAACTCCAGTTCCAGGGGAATCTGACACCATCTTCTGACCTCTGCGGCATTGCATGACACCGGTGCACAGACCTGCATGCAGACAGTACATTCATACAAATAAACAAACAAACAAATAAATAAATAAAATAAAATAAAATAAAAAAATTACATAAATACTAAACCTCATTTGAATGGACTTTTATGTGGTGCTAAACCATCTTTTAAATTCAGCTGACGAAGCTAAGTTTAAAAATGTATAACCTGGGAGCTGGAGAGATGGCTCAGTGGTTAAAAGCACTGACTGCCCTTGCAGAGTAACTGGGTTTGATTCCCAACACCCATATGGTGGCTAACAACCATCTGTAACTCCAGTTTCAGGGGAAATCTGACACCCTCTGCTGACTTCCCCAGGCATTGCATGACACAGTTGCATGTACACACATGCACATAATACACTCAGCTCATGCCCTTTAATCCCAGCACTTGGGAGCCAGAAGCAGGTGGATCTCTGTGATTTCAAGGCCAGTCTGGTCCACATAGTGAGTTCCAGGACAACTGGGGCTACAGGGAGACCCTGCCTCAAAATCAATCAGTCAATCAATCAATCAATCAGTCAATCAATTAATCAATCCAGGACAGCTGGGCTACAGGGAGACCCTGCTTCAAAACAAGCAAACAAACAAATAAATAATAAGTAAAATATTTTTAAAAAGTATAGCCTACATATTGAACCAAGATGAACAACCTAAGGAGAGGGAGGTGACATTTGGTTTGGTTTCCTTCCTTCCTTCCTTCCTTCCTTCCTTCCTTCCTTCCTTCCTTCCTTCCTTCCTTCCTTCCTTCCTTCCTTCCTTCCTCTTTCTCTTTCTCTTTCTCTTTCTCTTTCTCTTTCTCTTTCTCTTTCTCTTTCTCTTTCTCTTTCTCTTTCTCTTTCTCTTTCTCTTTCTCTCTTTCTCTTTCTCTCTTTCTCTCTTTCTCTCTTTCTCTCTTTCTCTCTTTCTCTCTCTCTCTCTCTCTTTCTCTTTGTTTCATTTCGTTTCTCTCCCTCTCCCTCTCCCTCTCCCTCTCCCTCTCCCCCTCCCTCTCCTCCCCTCTCCCCTC
>VZQC01001793.1:933105-949067 GCA_009823505.1 Rhizomys pruinosus | reverse complement strand
TTTTTTGTCTTTTTGAGATGGTCTCCCAGTAGCTTCAGGTATCCTGGAACTCACTATGTAGACCAGGGTGGCCTTGAACTCAGCAGAGATCCATCTGCCTCTGCCTCCCAAGCACTAGGATTAAAGGTGTGCACCACTATACCTGGCCAGAAGTCCCCCTTTAGCAAGCATTGAATTATTGGATTTCTATCATTTCATCTTTATCTTATCTTTTTTTTTTTTTTTAGACAGGTTCTCCCTTTAATTCCAGCTGGCCTGGAGCTCGCTATGTAGACCAGGCTAGCCTTGAACTCAGAGATCTGCCTGCCCCTGCCTCCCAAGCACTGGGATTAGTGTGTGTCACCACACCCAGTCCTCATTTGTTCTTTTAATGAATATGCTTAATTTGTCTTTTCATTTGAGTACAAAATATAGATAGGAATTCTCTGTCCTTTCAGCATTCTCCAGGTTCTGTCATCATTACAGTGTTGCCTCTGTGTGCTGCATTTGTTAGAACCGACAAAAAATTCACCTTTAAGAAAAGATTGTGCCGGGGGTGTAGCTCAGTGGCAGAGCTCTTGCCTAGCATTGAGTGAGGCACTAGGTTCAATCCCTAGCACAGAAATCCAAAAATACAGACACACACACAAGTGTTCATTGCTAAGAACTGATTTTTTTTGCTGCCTTCCTGCAAGTCTTGTGTAATTAATTAGAAAGCATATAGTTATGCACCTACCACATTTAGCCAATAAAAATGATTTTTGTTTACTTTAAAACAGGACTATTTAAGTGGCTTTATGAAAAATTCCGCTATCCGTTTGCTCCAATGTATGGAGGTTTTCCAGTGAAGCTACGGACCTACTTAGGCGACCCCATTCCATACGATCCAAAGATAACAGCAGAAGAATTAGCTGAAAAGGTAAATTGGATTTGCTTTTTCTTTAGTCTTAGTAAAGATTTTTATTTTAAATTATTTAAAATTTTTATTGTTCACTTACATGACATATGCCAAAAATTCTCAACTATTAGTGATTTTGCCTCACAGGAGACATTTGGCAAGACCTGGTGACATTTTTTATTAATATGAAGGAGTTGGGCTGGGAGTGGTACTGCAGACATTGAAATTTTAGAAGCCAGGCATAGGATTTATAGATACCTGCAGGAAATCTAAGAATGTGTTCCTATATGTAAATTTTGCAGATAAGGACTGGAGTTAGGGAAGAAAACTAGAATTGGCTGAAGACTTGGGAATCATATGTCCTGCAGTGACTGCTAAAGCCTGAGTTTTACAAGACAGAGAGGCAGGAGGACAAGAAATTGAGGGGACAGGAGCTTTTAGGTAAAGTTGGAGAGGTCAGGAGTAGTTCATGCAGGACCAAGAATTGTATGAGAAGTTTACTTAGTTTGTAATTATATTCTTTTAAAATATTTTATTATTTTTACTTTGTTCATGTGAGTGTATTGCCTGCCTGGATATAAGTGTACCCTTGTTGTGCAGTGCCCATGGAGGTCAGAAGAGAACATTGGACTCCTCTGGAACTGGAGTTAAAGACAGTTGTTAACTGCCATGTAGGTGCTAGGAATTGAACCCGGGTCCTCTGCAGGAGCAGCCAGTGCTCTTAACCACTGAATCATTTCTCCAGTCCTTAAATTATATTCTTAAAGAGTAGAAAACTATAAAGAAAGTGATAGATATTATGGTATCAAATTACTTACAAAATAGGCTACTATATGAGTTTTTGTTGCTATGACTTGTGATGCTGGGTTTCAAACTCAGGGCCTTGCTCATTCTAGGTATGTGCTCTACCTCTGAGCTACATCCTATCCGTGCATGTGTTTTGAGCCTTTAATGTATATACTAGTCTTACTTAAAATATTTTAAATTGTGTTGAAAATACCTATACTTGCTAGTATGTTGGCATACACCTTCAATCTGAGCACTTGGAAGGTAGAGGCAGGTGGATCCCACTGAGGCTGAGGCCAGCTAAATCTACGTAGTGAGTTAAGGCCAGCCAGTGCTGCTAGTGAGACCCTGTCCTGAATAAAACAAAACAAAGCAAAAATATGTAAATCTCTGTCTTACCCATTTTAAGCATATAGTTGAGATATGTTAAGTACATCTACATTGTTTTACAGCTGATCTCTTAGGTTTTTTTTATCATGAAAAATTGGGGGTACACCAATTGAACACCACCTTCTCATTTCTCTCAATGATATGTCTTTGTGTTAGGCTAATATTATTGCACTGGAGTATGCTTGAAATCAAGAACACACACACACTCTGAATAAATAATGTAATAAGTTAAATATTGAAATAAAAACTTACTTGAAAAGTGGGTCATAGACTGTTGAGGCATTTGGCTATGGAAGAGTCATTTTGTAAGTATCTAAATGTCAGTTAAGATATGCCCTAATAATGTTGAAGATGGCACTTGAGATTTCCTTGATATTTCCTAATTGACTTTTCCATTCCTGTGATTTAATTACAATTCTCATCAAACCATACAGATGGAGGTATGAACCAGAGTGTGTCGTATCAGTACAATCTTTCCCCTCACTTGTCTGTATTATGGTGCCTGATGTTGAGTGTGTATGGTGACAGTGGGAAGACACATCAGTGATCATTCTCCACTGAAATCAGTTCTGTGTCCCTTCTACCTTTAGAAATTTCCCACTATTTTTCTTCTGTAGTTCATTTTGGTATGTATCATGTTTATTTTGTGTTGATTGATAGAGAAATACTACAGTGTATCTTGATGATCTTACAGGTAGTTACAGAAAACAGCTTAGTGGACAAAAACTGTAGTTCAAACCTTTTTGAAAAATATAAAAATATGCTGTGTGTGTGTGCTGAGAAGAAAACCACTTTCATCCTAAGTGGAAATGGGGCCAACACATGGAGGATGCTTTTTGTTTTGTGAAAAACTTTCTTTTGTCAGGTTGGAGATTTAACCCAGAGCCTTGCATATACTGGGCAAGTCCCAAACCACAAGCTACATTTTCAGCAGGGGAACTTCTTGAAAATAGTAGAACATAAAAATATTATAAGATGATTGATTTCTATTGAGGGCTAACCAGCTTTTCTTTTGTTTGCTAAATAGACCAAGACTGCTCTGCAAGCTTTGATTGATAAGCACCAAAGGATACCAGGAAACATTATGAGTGCTTTGTTGGAACGCTTTCATAAAAAGCAAAAGGTCAATTAGAAGATGATTTAATATGTCTATATTAATATATTTGCATCTTTGGTACTGTCTTCTAAATTTTTATAGGTTGTATAGTTAATGTTTTAAAAATCATGTTAATAAGCATTTTCTTAGAACTTGCTTACTTAAATTTATATGGTTAATCTTGTTTTATAACCAGTTATGTTAAATTTAATCAATAACTCATTACTTGCCTAATAATTCAGAAAATGATCATGTTTCCTTTGTAAACCTTATTAATACATATAAGCATAGATTCTTAGAGTTAAGGTTCTTGATAACATCAGTTTAGATTTAGCAGACATTCCTGAGTAATGTAATAGTGCATTCCTAATTTCTGTATCTGGTATACTGATCTGTTTGTGAGAGAACAAGTATGTTCAAGTACAGCCTAGTTGCTTAAGTTACACATGAGATGCTTTTATCTGTTCTTCCAGTCCTGACTTCGGGTAAGCTGTAGAATGCTTTTGTGCCTCTGATTACATTTTTAAAGCATGGTATTACTGTGGGGAAGAACATTATTTTAGGTTGCTTATATTTATTGTGATAGATAACCACTGTGCAAAAACCATAGCTGAATTAATGAATCTCCACCTCCTTTAGGAGTGGGGTACTTATTTTGTCCATTGGATGCTGAAATTGCCCCTTCAGGTGTGATGTCCAGTTGCCAAGAACATCCAAAGAGATGTACTTTTATAAATCGAATAATTGTTTTTTGTAGTATTTATTTACTGAATTGATATTCTAGTATTTATTTTTAGCAAGTGTCTAAGTAAACATGGGGTATGTTGTCAGTCCTAGAGCATGGCATTTTTTGGTGTAAGGTAAAATCACTGTCAACGTCTGCATGGTTTTAGAAGATGATTCTAGGCTGAGGAATGCAGAAAAAAAGGTATGGTTGTGTTTAGTATCATGGCTCATTCAGTTTGGCTTTGCAGCCAGTCAGGTGGCCAATTATTTTAATAACATGTACTTGAATGATGAATTTCTACAACCACAAAGTCCTCTGAAAATTGTAATAGCTGTTGATTTGTTGTCCTGGACAATTGATTTTAAAAGTATTCAAAGTATTTTAACAGAAAAGTATCAGAAATCTACTGCAGTATCTTGCTCTCCCTTTTTTAGGTATTAGGGTTTTATATGGGCTTTTTAATTATAAGTGTGTATTTATGATATATAATGTATGTAGAAATAAGCAATGTAAAAATAAATCTGAATTACAATTCTTTCACTTGAGAAATTGTGTGTCATTTTATTATCATTTTAACTGATACTTTTGTGTACTGTACCTGTTTCTCAGCAGTCATTTCTTTTATCTTAGCCACAATGAATAAATCTTAAATTTCTGTGTAGTAAGTATATTTCAGAGTCAACTCTGATGAAAGGAGTCAATTTTCTATGTTTTTTCTCCCTCTAGCTGTGAACATTGTTTGGTTCAAAATTGTTAAATATTTCCTGAATGAATGAATAAAAGATTTTAAAGTAAATGAGAAAACTATTGGGGGAAGCAATTGTTGTTGTTTTTTATTTTTGGTATTTGGTCTTTATGAGACAGGGTCTCTTGCAGTCCCAGCTGTCCTGGAACACTCTATGTAGACCAGGCTGGCCTTGAACTCACAGAGATCTACCTGTCTCTGCCTCCTGAGTCCTGGGCTTAAAGGCCTGTGCCACCATGCCTGGCTAAAAGCTACTTTTACAGCATGTAGGTTTTACTGTTCTGTTTAAAACCATTTTAGGTTCCCGGGTACTCAGACTGTCACACTTTCCATCTTGATCGATAAATCTTTATCTTTGGTGCTTGAACTTAAATTTACCCTTTGTAACAACCAAGGAATGTGACTAAGTATAGAAATGAAAGTAATGACGGAGAAGCGAGATTAGAGTTGGACCTGTTTTAGGCCAGTGTGATGTGAGCGTGAAGGGACCCTTGCCCGAGGTTTGACTCTGGCATGCTTTTCAGGGAGAAATTGCATACCCCTTTTTTAAAACTTGCATTTTGAAACCATAATTTCAAAGTTAGAGTTTTGCAGTGATTCACTCTTTACCCATGGTCACCGATTGTTAAACTGTTTTGCTCTCTTCACACACCCTTCACCCTCTGTCCATATGCATGTCTGTCATTTTGTTTTCCTCAGGAATCATTTGATAGTTATTGTAAATACCATGCCCTTTCCTGTTTTGTTGACTGTGAGGTCCTGTATTTACAGAACTGCAGAACAGTGACAAATATACCAGGGAATTTGTCCTTGGTATAATGCTTTTGTGTACAAACCATGTTCAATTTTATTAGTTTTCGTGAGCTGTCTGGATGGCCTAGTGGGTAAGTGCACTGTGCCAAGCCTGGCAACTCAAGTTCAGTTCACATAGTGGCAGGAGACCAGCAGCCCCTACAAATTGTCCTCTGACTACTACATGCGTGTCTCATGGCTTGCGTGTGTCCACACGTGTGCACATACACAACAAATGTAATTTAAAAGATTTAAGTTTCCTTAGTTTTCGCAGTCATATTGTTTATATCCATTTTCTCGATCCATTGTCCATGGTAGACTCCCATATAACACTTCCTTTTCCTGCCTCTTTAGTCACCCTTTGGTCTGGTGTGATTTCTCGGCTTTGCTCTGTCTTTAATTATACTGACCATTTGGAAAGGAGGGAGCATTCATTTTATAGACAAGGCCTTGATTTGTCTTTGTGTGATACTTTATCCTGATTAGATTCAGGTTGTCTACTACTCCAGACCTCTGATATGAAGAATTCTGAGGCTTTCACTGGCATATCAGGTCAGGAGACACAGGTTGACTCGTGTCATTTGTAGTGGCAGTTCATTGATCAGTTAAGATGTATACTAATTTCTTCCTAGTAAAGTTATGTTTCTCCTTTTAGTCAGCATGCTTATGTACAGATACTTTGAGACAATCTGTATTTCTGGTCCTCAGTAAACTTTCACTCACTAGGTTTAGCATCTTTTGAATTAATTCTTGTCTCTATAAACTGCTAGTCTAGAGTTTCAGTAGTGTGACTTTCTAACTTGTATTCTATACTTAAGAGTCGACAGTATAGAAGGACTAACTTGAGGTTGGATCAAGGGATTCCTCTTGTGTTCAAAGAGTTATACATAAGCTCTTAAGAGGTTTAAGTGTTAGACCCTTTGAAGCTTATAGCATGCATTGTCCACTGAAATAATAGATGCAAAAATAGGGTATGTTTATATATTTGTATATATGATCATGAATTTTCTTTTAAAAAATTTTTCCTTGCCAGGCATGGTGGCACACACCTTTAATCCCAGCAAAGGCAGGTGGATCTCTGTGAGTTCAAGGCCAGCCTGGTCTACATAGTGAGTTCCAGGCCAGCTGGAGCTATAGATAGGCTCTGTCTCAAAAAGACCTTACAGTTTTTTTCCTTGCAATTGTTTATTTGTGTGTGTGTGTGTGTGTGTGTGTGTGTGTGTGTACCTTGGTATGCATATGGAGGTCAGAGGATGGCTTTTGGAAGTATGTGTGTGTGTATGTGTGTGTGTGTACCATGGCATGCATATGGAGGTCAGAGGATGGCTTTTGGAAGTGTGTGTGTGTGTGTGTGTGTGTGTGTGTGTGTGTGTGTGTGTGTACCATGGTATGCATATGGAGGTCAGAGGATGGCTTTTGGAAGTTGATTCTCTCCTTCCAACATGCTTATTCTAGGGATTGAGCTCGCCTGCTGAACCGTCTCACTGGTCCCATGATAATTGATTTTCAGAGCGCTATTTTGTTTCCTTTCTGTAAAATAGACGTTATGTCAGATTTATCATTTTAACCAGTGTGAGGTGGCTAGCCTGGGCTATCTACTGAGCTTTAGGGAAGCTTAGGCTACAGAATGGGAACTTTTTAAAAATGAAACAGAACAAAAAAATCTCTTAAGTATTTTAATACTTTTTGATGCTATTGTAGGTAGATAGAATTGTTTTCAGTTGGTTATTGTTAGTACTTAGGCACACAACTGATTTCTGTGTGTTGATCTAGTACCATCAGCTTTGATGAATTTGCACGTAAATGTTAACAGTTTCTTGTGTGAAGTCTATAGTTTTCAAATTTTAAGGTCATTTTATTTGTGAACAGATACTTTTATTTCTTTCAAATTTGTAGTTTTTAATTCTTTTGTTTGCTTCTGGGTAGAACTTGCAGTGTTATCTTGAACAGATGTAAAACACCATTGATTCTATTTAATTATTCTTTAGTTTTCAAAGATGATGCCTGTCTATGTCAGCATAACTGAAAGAACTGTAAAAGTTTTCAAAATCAAAATGTAATGGTTTATATTAACCTTAACAAAGACTAAATTGGAGGATTACCAAAAGTTCAAGGTAAACCTGGTGTATGTGGTGATTTCCAGGTCATTCAGGGCTATGTAGCAAGACCCTGTTGTACACATATGAGCTTGCATACATGTATGCACACACACAACTAAATTAGTAACATGGGAAGGTTATAAAGGAAGTGTTCTCATGTGTAAATATCTGAGAGTTACTATCACACAAGACCTTGCCAGAACCACAACCTTTTGTAAAAGCCCCTGGGTGTTACAGCAAGAAACACTTTGTGAAGCCTCTGCTTGGCACCGGCCGTGCAGCCTGACACTGGCTCTGCTCTTGTTATTAATGTTTACAGTCAAGGATTATCTGAAAATACCTTTATTTTTGTCTTTACAATCGATAAACATCTTACCATCTCCCTTCTTTGTCTTCACAATTTTCCCTTTACCTCAACTCCCTTGAACATACACAGACCTTATTAAAGAGTGTGTGTTCTTATTGCAGTTCTATTCTATTTCCAAGTAAATATTTCACATTTGAGAATCTCTCTGATTATTATTTAGAATGAAAGAATAGATGTGAACCCTTAAATCTCTTCTCTATTGCACGAATCAACTTCTCTGTGTCATACTGGCTGCTGGTGGTGGATCTATTTTGGCATTCTGGGTGGCTTTATGGTATTACTTTAGATCATAATTCAATATCTATGAAGAATTTCCCTAGTATTTGTCATCTCATTTAATTCTTCCCAGCAGCTATTTGTGTATCTAATCATTTCTTCTTTTCTAATGTGAGTTGGGTATTTAATGGATTCTTTTACACTGAAAATTTATATATTTTATTCCTATATGACTTTCATTTTGATTTGCTTTTACGCTTTAAAATTTTAAATTGTGAAACATACCCAAATGAGACTATATGTACATCTAGCTTTATAATTTTTCTTTCTTGTAATATTTTTGCCAGATTTTAATATCAGTGTTATTTTAGCTTCATAAAACTCATAAAAATGAGCTTTTTCTCTACTTTGGAGGAATTTCAGCATTATTGGTATTTCTTTCTTAAACAAGTCGAAGAATTCAGCAATGGGGCCATCTGCTTTTAAAGATTTTTTTTTATGTAAAGTTTTTACTTACAAGTTTGTTTTCTGTAATTGATGTGATTTTGCTTCTTGATAAACGTTTGTATTTTTTTCAGTAAGTTTTCATAAGATGTTTGTCAAGAAATTTGTCCATTTCTGTAACATTTCAAATTTATTGTCATGAAGTTTTTTCATGTCCTGTGGGATTTATAGTGAAACTTTCCCTTTCATGGTTGATGTTAGTAATTTGTGTATTTTCATTCAATCTGTGAATTGTCTTCTCTTTTTTTTTTTTTTCTTTCTTTCTTTCTATTTTTGTCTTATACTGTAGAACAGGGTTTTCAAGCTTTATTGTCAAGGTAGTCCTTTATAATAAAAATCTGCAAACCTTCATCTTAACTGATATAATGAGGTTCAAAATCTTTAAACTTCTGGGTCATTTCTCATTCTCATTCAAGGTTTTTTTTAAGGATATCCCCATATTCAGCATGCATACTAAGGTTTTATGGATTATAGGATCTAAAACTGAGACTTCAACATAAGAATATTTTTTAAATGCTGGATTCATATAACAAATTGTATATTTCAAGTGGAACAGTAATGCTGAATTAAAAGTTTTCTTCCTACAGCTTAATGCTTACAAATGTAACTGTGGATATCTGCTAAAGTATATGTTCTGATTCAGTCAGTAGAAACTAGAATCGTTCCTTCTAAGTAATTCTAACAAGCTCTCTAGGGATGGCAAGACCCTAGGTACAAACACCACTCCCTTAGACAAAAGTAGAGAATGGATGTAAGAATGCATGGATGAATTAAAACAGGAAGGGCTTCCTTTTTTTTTTTTTTTTTTTTTTTTCCCACAACAGCAAGGGGAGGAACAACTGGCTTCAAAGAATTCAATATGGATTAATATTTGTAAATATCAGCTCATTAATTCAAGTAGCGGGTGCTGGTGCACTATACCTAGGTAACTCTATTTTGTTTTAGTGACTCCATCTTAATGGCCAAATACCAGACCAGAACAAACAAGTCCAAGAAGAGCTAGTTGTTTATATCAACCTTGAGAATCCCTCTCCTGGATGTTTTGTGACCACTTGCCTAACTAGTTACCTTATCTTTTGTCAATGTTTTAGAATTGCTTGCAGCCCTTCCACTTCTTCTTAGTTCTTGTCATCCTGCAGTAGGTGGGAAGTGAGGTTTTTATGGTATTTGCCTTTGTAAGCCTAAACTGCTTCTGATTTGGGGCTGTACCCTCCCAATCCCAACCAAATTAAAAACCTGATTTGGCAGATTAGATCCTGGAGTCTGTGTGCTCTGGATTACTTTTATGAGTATATTTGGGAAACTATAAAATTGCTAGTAACAATGAGGATGTGTCTTAGTTCATATGGTTTTAAAATTTATTTATTTAGTTAGTTTATTTATTTTGGTCTTTTTGAAACAGGGTCTCCCTATAGCTCCAGCTGGCCTGAAACACACTATATAGACCAGGCTGGCCTTGAACTCACAGAAATACGCCTGCCTCTGCCTTCTGAACACTGAAAATAATGCCAAAGTAAGACACATTTTCAGGTGAATGATTTAAAAGATGGCCTGGGGCTAAGGGTGCAATCTTCACGGTAGAACGCATGCTTCGTCCATGGAAGGCCCTGGATCCATGGAGGTCAGAAGAGGGTTTCGGATCCCCCTAGAACTGGAGTTATATATGGTTGTTAGTTCCCATGTGGGTTCTAGGATTCGAACCCACGTCTTCTGCAAGAACAGCCAGTGCCCTTAACAGTTGAGCCATCTTTCCAGCCCGTTGGTTCAGTACTTTTCATCCTTACATTATCTCATTTTTCCATTAAAACTTGTTTTCTTTACAATTTTCTTGTGTTGGACACCGGATTGTTATTTCAGCCTTTATTCTTTTCTTATATATGCATTTAAAGTCACACAATTCTTTCTGAGAACTGCTTTTATGTGCCTGTCACACTTTTTTGCTGGGGATTGGATCCAGGGCCTTCCATGTGGTAAGCATGCGTTCTACCGTGAAGATTGCATCCTTCGCCCCAGGCCATCTTTTAAATCATTCACTTAAAAATGTGTCTTTGTTTTGTTTTGTTTTATTTGGTTTTGCTTCTATTCTCTCCTCCTGTCCCTGTCTCCTCCTTCCAGGTGCTTTGGCACCCTGCTGTGAACTTTTCCTTTCTAAGCATCTACTTTTCATGTGTGCTCTTATTGCTCTACCCCAGCAGTTCTGAATTGGTCAGATTTATCCTTCAGAGGACAGTTGGAACAGTCTGGACATATTTGGGCTGGCACACTGGGAAAGGGAGGGAAGAAGTATTAACTACTGAGTACAGGGAACTCTTGAACATCCTATAGTGCACAGAACAGTGCCAAACAATGATTGCCTGGCTCTCTATTGCCAAGGCTGAGAGCCTTGTAGCATGTCACTTCCCTGGGAGGTTTGTGCTTTTGAATGTGAGCTTACGCATCCTAGAACTTTGTGGATGGAGAATTTTCAGAGGTCTTAAGTTTGCTTTCTTTCTTTTTTTTTTTTTTTTGTCTTTTTAAGACAGGGTCTCCTTGTAGCTCAAGCTCTCCTGGAACTCACTATGTAGACCAGGACTGCCTCCCAAGTGCTAGGATTAAAGGCGTGCGCCACCACGCCCAGCTAAGTTTGCTTTCTAACAGAATTTTTAGCACTTGTCAGTTACCCAAGGACTTTACCATCCTAGAACAATTTAATTTCTCAGCCTGAGTTTTTTTTTTTTTTTTTAATGTCAGTGTCTTCACAAAACAAAAAACAAAACAGCAAAAACTTGTAAGACTTATTTGTGGTTTTACATAATTTCACTTTTCAGCACTAAGGTCAGGACGTGGAGAGTGTTCTCTCTGCAGGGAGTGCACAGTGGCTCTCCTCTGAGTTGCAGCTGTCTCCTGTTTGCTTTCTTGTCTTGGGGACATTATTAGGTACTTTTTACTGTGACAAAATATCTGACAAAAGCAGCTTAAGGAAGGAAGGGATGACTGTGCTCAGAGTTTGAAAGTACAGTCTATCATGGCGGCGACAAGATGGTGAGAGCATTTCTAGCTGTTATAGCAGAAGTGTGAAACAGCTGGCCATTCTGTAGTGATGAAGGAGAGAAAAACAGAAAATTGTGTGTGTGTGTGTGTGTGTGTGTGTGTGTGAGAGAGAGAGAGAGAGAGAGAGAGAGAGAGAGAGAGATAGAAAGAGAGAGAAACAAGAGAGAGAGAGAGAGAGATAGAAAGAGAGAGAAACAAAAAGAGAAACATGCCAGAGTCTCCCCTCCCCCCCATCTTTATATTCAGTCCCAAATCCCAAGCCCATGGAATGGTCCACCTACCTTCAGGGTCTTCCCATCTAGTTAAAGCTCTGGAAGTGATGTCACAGACACAACTAGAGGGATTCTAATCAAATCAAACTGACAATGAAGATTAACCATCACACAGGAACCCCAGTCAACTTCATAACCAAGTACATTAAATCATTACATGCTGTCCCTGGTGGAATGCATTTAGTATATTGCTGAAAGTCCCTATAGTCCTAGCAGTTCCAACCTAGTTCGTAAGGGTGACAACTGAATCACTTTGGAGATCCAGGCACTCTTTTAAGTGAGAGCCTCTCAAAAGCTTAAAAAACATGAGTTACATACAATGACACACAATAAATAAGTTGGATCCCCTCAGTGGGTAGGCTCGTGCCCTCAGGGCACCTTGCCTGTTTTTCCAATGAGGAGGATTTCTTTTCTGTCACTAACATCTGACAGGAGCTTTGCCTGAACTGTCCTTATTGCAACTTAAACTCACTCTTGCTCCCTTCCTTGTCAAAATGCAGTTTTCATGTCTCCCTCTTTCACTGTTAACCTGAGTAAGAAGTACTCTCAGTGCCACAACCTGACTGCTAGAATTAGTCGGTTACTTTTGAATTTCACTTTTCAGAATGTAATATTTTTTTAATAATTTTTTAAAATTTTTATTTATTTTTAATTTTATTTATTTTTGTATGTGTACGAATGTACTGTCTGCATGTAGGTCTGTGCACCCATGTCGTGCAGTGCCGCCTAGGTCAGAAGAGGGTCTCGGATTCCCCTGGAACTGGAGTTAAAGACAGTTCTCAACCGCAATGTGGGTGCTGGGGATCGAACCCGGGTCCTCTGCAAGAGCAGTCGGCACTCTTAACCGGTAGGCCATCTCTCTAGCCCCAAGAATGTTAACATTTTTGGACATGGGCAGAACGCAGCCCAGTCCTTTGCCAGAATGTAATATGAATGAATCCCAGTTCCAATAGGGTTCTTTTCCTGTATGGAAGCTCTGCTATTTTTCTTGGCATTCTGGGCTTCAGAGCTCAGAATGGTCTATAAAGTTCTGTTTACAGTATTCTAGGGCTTCTTTAGCACAAAGCTACATGCTCTTGTGTGTTTTCCACCTTCCACTTCTAAAGGCTTGAGAACCATGTGGTCAGTTTATCACAGGAGTGACCTCACTTCTCACTACCAGTTTCCTGAATGAATTACTTTTTTCATTGTTATGACAGTACCTGACAAAAGCAGCAAAGAGGGCAGGGATTATTTTGCCTCCTGGTTTGCTAGCATAGGCATGGGTGAGAGGTACGGTGGTGAGACTGGGAGGCGGCGGTCACATCACGTCCACAGTCAGGAAGCCACAGAGGTGCATTCTGGTGCTCCACTCTCTCCTTAGTGTTCATCCCAGGAATTCTGCCCAGGGCATGCTGGGGAATGGTGCTCCAGCCCATTCAGGATGAGTCTTCCCACCTCAGTTGAACATCTACACATAACCTGTGTGTGTGTGTGCACACACACACACACAAATCTTTTGTTTCCTAGGTAATTCTAATCCAGTCAAATTGATAATGAAGATTAACTATCACAGGGAATAAGAGTTTTATTCTGTACCCTGTGCATGGAAGAAATCAGACCAGTGGGTAAGAGTTTGATGAAGAACAGATACCCCTGGGTCTTAAAAGTGTCTCTATAAACTCACTCATTGCAAAAGGAAAAATAAGGATGGGCAAGCCTCTGTCAGTTCCTGTCTGGACCTTCTGGGGCACCCACACTCCTCCCTTATCATGGTGAGTATCTGGACCAGCTCAGGACAAATACAGACCAGTACTCCCCAAGCTGTGGCCTGTTGGCTGCATTCCCATAGCCCAGCCTCTGCAGTGGGAATGAAGGAAGCCTACCGTTACTCGCATGCTGGTACCTCTCCCAGACTCCAGCAGGACCTGGGAAGGCTGTAGCTCTTGGTGTAGCTAGATTTGTCCAAGGACTTTTACTGGCTGTAGCTAGATTTGTCCAAGGACTTTTACTGGCATTGGTTGTCAGGATGAGATTTGCAAATGAAGGCCTGATGGAAGCTGAATTTGGTAGTTAAGGATGAAAAGAGTTTGAAATGTTTAGCCTAGGGCTGGGAAAATTATATTAAAAAATACACACACACACTCCCCTCTGTGTGCTTTCTCTGCTAAAGAATATATATCTCAGAGTCTTAAGGCTAAAGTCTAAGTTCATTTTACAGAAATAATGAAGTAGAAGCTGTGTGGTGGCACACGCTTTTACTCTCAGCACTCAGGAGGCAGAGACAGGCAGATCTCTATGGGATCAAGGCCAGACTGCTTTAAATAGCAAGTTCCAGGTCAGCTGGGAGACCCTGTCTCAACAGGCCAAACAAAAGAGACCAAAGTGCTGGCAAAATGGCTCAGATGGAAATGGTACTTGCTGTGCAAGCCTGACAACCTTAGGTTGATTCCCAGAACCTGTAGTAGAAGGGTAGAACCTATTCCTGATGTGGTAGGAACAAAGAAAAGGAGTACAGCCTGTCACCAGCTTGTGCAGTCAGGACATGTGTGTTACCATATATGGGAGACAAAGCAACTGAACCACGAAAGGAAAGAACAGAGTATAGACACAAAAGGCTGCGTCTGTGGTTGAAGCTCTAATTTTGAGTATGATCCCGGGAGCCAGGGCCTACCACAATCAACTGCTTCTGGAAGGAAAGAACGCCTCCGTGTCTTCTCTGCACATGGCACCTGCACCACTGAAATCTGTCTTCTGACTTCCACATGCTTGCTGTGATGTGTGTGCACCCCCCCATCTCACACCCCATCTCACATGTCCGTGTGTCTACATGGACATGGACACATACAGACAAGTAACAAAATAACAAAAAGAATGAAGTGGGATTTACCCTTCCTTACATATAACCTGTAAGTGGATATTATGTATTTATGGGAAACTTACTGATAACCATTAATAATCCTTTTTTGGGGGAATTTACTTTTTCCTTTGCTTCTCTGGACTGCCTTGAACTAATCACAGTGTATTTATTTTAAAATAAAAGAAACTCAATATTGAATTTTAAGGTTTTTGGATGTCATACAGCTAATTTCTATCCATTTCCTCCAAACTCTTAAGGAGCACTTGATGACTGAGTGTGGTGGGATTTGGGGGATGGGTGGGGAATTGTTGCTGTTCTCTGGAAATGAAGGAAAGCCTAGTATTTATATCTGGGGTGCTGAGAGCATGGGAGCCTTTTAGGTAATTCTTGAAGTGAGTGAATTCAGCAGAACTTAGAGCCTGGAGTCAAGCATTATGCTCACGGGAACTTGTAGGATTTGGTTGTGTTTCCCTCCCCAGCATCTCTACAATGTAAAAGTTATCAACGCCTCCATTTAACAGATGGGGAAACAGAAGCCTGCAGTACATGGCACGTGCTGAAGTCTTCCTCATCGAGAAGCTGATTTGGGATGAGAACTTGCTGAGTCCCATCTGTGTGACTAAACTGCACTCCCACACCCTCTGTGATCTCCTAAAATGCGTATCTGCAATTGACACCATGGTCCCAGTGTGGCTGGGTTAGACTGAAACTGCATACAACAGCAGTCTGCCATTTTCTTTCTTTTCTTTTCTTTTCTTTCTTTTTCATTTTTTTTTTTTCTTGACTTGGGCCATTCATCAATGAACTGAAGGTGGCATTAACTACCAGACACATTTGGTTCATACAACCTCTAGAGTAATGATAAAAAAAAATCTCAGATCTTTTCACAAGAACAAGTTTAAAGCCAGAGGTCATCTGCAGAGTGGGTGTATTAGTCACTTTTCTGTTGCTGTGATAAAATACCATGACCAAGGGAACTTATCAAAGAAAGAGTTTATTTGAGCTTATGATTGATGGTTCCAAGGAATCGGAGTCCATTGTGGTGAGAGGCATGGTGGCTGGGGCTGGAGCAGCAAGCCAAGGTTCACATCTTGCAATGAGCACAGGAAGTCAAGAGAGAGACTAGAGACCACAAGGCTTGTTAAACTCACTAAGCCTGCCCCCAATGACGTACTTCCTCCAGCAGGGCTACACCTTCTCTTTTTTTTTTTTTTTTTTTTAA